>PVIY010039617.1:0-22984 GCA_004026745.1 Myrmecophaga tridactyla
TGTGCAGCACAGCCCATGAGCCAGCCATTGGAAGGGTAACCACAGAGCCCACCTTTGGGAGGTTGTCAGACAGACACTTATTTTACAGATGGACCAAATGAGGCCCATAGAAGGAAAGTAACTTCTCTGTGGCTTCATAGCACATCAATGCCAGAGCCAGGAGTAGCACTTCAGGCCTCTGACTCCTTATCTCTCCCAAAGAAATTGGATTCCAGGGCTGGGACTAGGGAGAGGCAAGAGAGGCACTTAGGAAGCAAAATGTAAGGAGGTTCTCACTCTCAGGTACAAGCCCTGCACTTGCAGGACCCCAGCTTCCTCACTTGCCTCCCCCTGGTCCCCGCCCTCAGGATATACCTTTAAGGCAAGGGCTGTAGCTTCTAACTCTGTGAATCTCTCCTGGCATTCATCTAATGCTAGGCATATATTTTGAGTATCACTAGATGCATATGAATGCTAGTGAACAATGGATTTCTAACAATACAAATTGATGTGCATGCAGATGTTTGTATCTTTGGGTAAACACGACTCTTGACTACAGGGTAAAAAGTGGAAAGGGCCCTGTTCTGGAGCTAAGGGACCTGGATTCTGTTACTGTCTGCCACCAATTTGCTGTGGGAACTTGGGTAAACTGTGGCCCATCTCTAGGTTCCAGTGAAATGATGTGATTGAACTAAATGACAATTACTGAACACCCACTGCTTAAGTGCTTCTGTATTTTCACTCATTTAAAGAATTCCTGGCCTCTGAGGGTCTTTTCACTCTTGACAGACTGTGGTTTGAGAGAGGGCTTTGTGGAGAATGTAGAGCTTGAGGTGGACCTTCCAAATTCCAACAGGGATCTTAATACTTTAAATCACAGTATAAGGCACGGTGTCTCAAAGCACTTCTGAATCAGAAGGGATTTCTGGATGACACCTAATTCTGGGACTCCCACCACCAACACTGAGGTCATGCCAGCTGCCTCAGAATCTTTTTTTGTTGTTGTTTAATATTTTTTAATTGAGAAATATATATACAAAAAGCAATAAATTTCAAAGTAAATTTTAACAATTATGGAACAAATTTCAAAGTATGGTATGGATTACACTTCCACAACTTCAGGTATTTCCTTCTAGCTGCTCTAAGACACTGGAGAGTAAAAAGAAATATCAGTATAATGAGTTAGTAGTTATAGTTATTGGTTAAATCCTAATTTCTCTATTACAGCTTCTCCTTTGATCCTCCTCCCAATCTTTAGGGATATTTGGCCAATGACCATTCTAAATTTTCATATTGAGAAGGTGTGTCAACATTATGGAGTAAGAGGATGCAACTAGTTGACACTCTTGGAGAGACTGGTAACTCCAGGGTTGAGGGCTTATCTGGCTGTGCTGGTTTGAAACTGTTGCATACCTCAGAAAAGCCATGTTTTTTAATCCTCATTCACTATTGTTGGATGGGATCTCTTTAGTTAAATTGTTTCCATGGAGATATGATCCACCCAAATGTGGGCAGGACCTTTTGACTAGGTGGTTTCCATGGAAATGTGTCTCTCCACCCATTCAAGTTGGGATTGCTTATTGGAGTCCTTTAAGAGGGAAACATTTTTTGGGAAAAGCTTCAGAGTTGACACAGACAGAGACATTTGGAGAGGAAGTAAGAACTAGCCCCTGGGGAAGCTGTTTGAAATGAGAAGCAAAAGACCCCAGCAGTTGCCAGCCACGTGCCTTCCCAGCTGACAGAGGTATTCCAGACCCAATGACCTTTCTTGAGTCAAAGTATTTTTCCCTGGATGCCTTAGTTTGGACATTTTTATAGGCTTAGAACTGTAAACTTGCAACTTAATAAATTATCCTTTTAAAAGCCATTCCACTTCTGGTATATTGCATTCTGGCAGTTTTAGCAAACTGAAACACTGGCCTAGGAGTCATCTGTAGGTTTTAGGTTTCTGAAAAAAAAACTTAGTGAGTGAAACTTTTATAGAGCCTCAGATATAGCCCTGGGTATTCTTTAGGGTTTACAGGAATACTGTTGGTTGGGGCTTGGCATACCAGGACAATTAGCAAAATCTTGCTGACGCTTGCATAAAAGTAACTCCAGAATAGCCTCTTGACTCTATTTGAAATCTCTTAGCCACTAATACCTTATTTTGTCACATTTCTTTCCCCACTTTTGGTCAGGTAAGCATTGTCAATTCCTTGGTGCCAGGGCCAGGCTCATCCCTGGGAGTCAAGTCCTACATTGCCAGAGAGACTTGTACCTCTGGACATCATGTCCCACATAGGGAAAAGGGTAATGATTTTACTTGCTGAGTTTAGCTTAGAGAGAGGCACATATGAGCATAAAAGAGATTTTCTGGAAGTAACTCTTAATTCTAGGTATGCTTAGATTCTCTGTACAGAAATGTTTCCTAAGAGCAAATCTCAAGATCAAGGGCTTGGCCTATTAACTTGGAAGTCCCTAATGTTTGAGAGAGTATCAGGGATTCCCCAGGTGTGAAAGTTTAATAGTTCCACATTTTTTCTCCAGTCCCTCAAAGGACTTTGCCAATACTTTTTAATTATCTGCCCAACATACTCTGGAATAAATCTGGGTATTATATTAAGCTATACAGAACTGCAAGACCTCATTCCCAATTCTAGACTCCATGTGTTTAGGTTGAACTGGCCAGATAGGTTAAGTTAGATTGTGTGTTACAGAAAATTTAGATCTGGGACAAAATAAATCTCTCTTCCTTTGGTCTCATATAGTAAATGAAGTTCTAAAATATAGACAATATCATCCTTTACCCTGTAGAATTACTTTTTGAACATGTCAAATAACAGAAGCTCAGCCTCTGGCCCTAGCAGTGACCTGGGAGAGGGGTCCAGGAATCTGTATGAAAACTTTCTCAGGTAAATGTAGGGAAATACCTATAAATCTTATAATAGGAGACAATTTCCTAAATCTTAGACACAAAGCATTAACATTGAAGAAAGAAATAGGTAAATGGGAACTCCTCAAAATTAAACACTTTTGTGTATCAAAGAACTTTGTCAAGAAAGTAAAAAGACAGCCTTCACAATGGGAGACAATATTTGGAAACGATATATCAGATAAGGGTCTAGTATCCAGAATATATAAAGAGATTGTTCAACTCAAGAACAAAAAGACAAACAACCCAATTACAAAATGGGCAAAAGACATGAACAGATACTTCTAAGAAGCAGAAATACAAATGACCAAAAGGCACATGAAAAGATGCTCAACTTCACTGGCTATTAGGGAAATGCAAATCAAAACCATAATGAGATATCATCTCACACCCACCAGAATGGCCATTATCCATAAAACAGGAAACGACAAGTGCTGGAGAGGATGTGGAGAAAAAGGCACACTTATCTGCTGTTGGTGGGAATGTCAAATGGTATAGCCGCTGTGGAAGGCAGTTTGGCGGTTCCTCAGGAAGCTAAATATAAAATTGCCATATGACCCGGCAATACCATTGTAGGTATCTACTCAGAGGACATGAGGGTAAGGACACAAACGGACATTTGCACACCAATGTTTATAGCAGCATTATTTACAATTGCCAAGAGATGGAAACAGCCCAAATGTCCATCAACAGACAGGTGGCTAAACAAACTGTGGTATATACATATGATGGAATATTATGCAGCTGTAAGACAGAATAAAGTGATGAAGTATGTAACAACATGGATGGACCTTGAAGACGTTATGCTGAGTGAGATTAGCCAGAAGCAAAAGGACAAATACTGTATGGTCTCACTGATATGAACTAACATTAGTGAATGAACTTGGAGAATTTCAATTAAGAACAGAGACCACCAGGAGATAGAAATAGGGTAGATATTAGGTAATTGGAGCTGAAGAGATACAGATTGTACAACAGGACTGATTGTAACAATTCAGAAATGGATACCACAATACTACCTAAATGTAATACAATAATGCTAGTATACTGAAAGAAGCTGAATGTGAGAATAATAGAGGGAGGAGGGCTGGGAGCACAAATGAAACCAGAAGGAAAGATAGATGATAAAGACTGAGATGGTATAATCTAGGAATGCCTAGAGTGTACAATGATAGTGACTAAATGTACAAATTTAAAAATGTTTTTGCATGAGAAAGAACAAAGGAATGTCAATATAGCAGGGTGTTGAAAATAGATAGTAATTCATATTTTAAAACTTACATGTGAGACTAAAGCAAAAATGTTTATTTGGTACAAAATTTATATTTTGATCAGTGCATCTCCTAATATAACTTATATGGACAGTTTAATTGAACACCATAAGTATATGGAACCTTGAGTAGGGCATGAGATTTTGTAGGCTTGTCCAGAATGATGCCCCATTAAATCCCAGAGTGATTTGAACAGTGAGTAAAAAGTATTTGCAAAGTCCCCTTGGGGGGATGGCAAGAAAGGGGAAAATTCAACTTCCCCTTATGGAGAATTCTTGATATTCTCACAACCAGTGGGGACAACCAAAGCAATAGGCCGAGCCCTCAGTCCTGGGGTTTGTTCATGTGAAACTTATTCCCGCAAAGGACAGGCTAAGCCTACTTAAAATTAAGCCTAAGAGTCACCCCCAGAGAACCTCTTTCGTTGCTCAGATGTGGCCTCTCTCTCTCAGCCAACACGACAAGCAAACTCACTGCCCTCCCCCTCTCTATGTGGGACATGATTCCCAGGGGTGTAAACCTTCCTAGCAATGTGGGACAGAAATCCTAGAATGAGCTGGGACTCAACATCAAGGGATTAAGAAAACTTTCTCGACAAAAACAGGAAGAGAGAAAAGAGACAAAATAAAGTGTCAATGGCTGAGAGATTTCAAACAGAGTCAAGAGGTTATCCTGGAGGTTATTCTTATGCATTATATAGATATCACCTTTTTAGTTAAGGTGTAATGGAGAGGCTGGAGGAAAGTGCCTGAAAATGTAGAGCTGTGTTCCAGTAGCCACGTTTCTTTAAGATGATTGTATAATGGTATAGCTTTTGCAATGTGATTGTGCGATTGTGAAAACCTTGTGTCTGATGCTCCTTTTATCTACAGTATTGACAGATGAGTAAAACATATGGATTAAAAATAAATAAATAATAGGGGAATAAATGTTAAAATAAATTTAGTAGATTGAAATGCTAGTGATCAATGAAAGAGAGTGGTAAGGGGTATAGAAAAAAATAGGGGAAAGAAAGGCTAAAATATATTGGGTAGGTGGAAATACTAGCAGTCAATAAGAGGGAGGGGTAAGGGGTATGATATGTATGAGTGTTTTTCTTTGTTCTTTTTATTTCTTTTTCTCAATTGATGCAAAAGTTCTAAGAAATGATCATGGTGATGAATATACAACCATGTAATGATATTGTGAGTTATTGATTACATACCAAGAATGGAACGCTCATATGTTAAGAATGTTCGTGTTTGCATGTTGTTATGTTTCTTTTTAAAAAAAGATTGTCAGAAAGAAAAGAGGAAAGAAAAAAAAAAACCTTCTCAGGTTATTCTGGTGGGCAGAAAGTTATGGGAATCACTGACGCCAGTGCCTTCCCCTCTCTATAATAGGCTCATACCTGGAAAGCCCAGGCCTAGAACTGCCTGGTCTGATCATAAGAATCTCTGAGCAGAGACACAAATGTGCTGATTGATTCATTCAGCGTGTACAAGTACCTGCTGCATGCTAAGCCTTGGGCCAGGTGATGATCACGGACCTTACCCTCAAGGGACCCCCATTCTAGGCCTGTCATTCATTTTAGAAGCAAGTCATTTTAGAAGCCTGAGCCAGAGGAGCCTTAGAAGTGATCAACCAGTCCCTTCATGACACTATTGGGGAAACTGAGGCCCAGTCAAGGAAAGCAATGTCCTCAAGACCATACAGCAAATGACTGATAAAATGGATTTTCTGCCTCCCAGAAAGGACGAGGACATCACAGCTGAGACGTCCCTATTCTCTTCCCAGGAGGAGGCTACCCACCCTTTGCTTCTTAAACAATAAGCCGACATGCAGTCAGTGTTCCCGGAAGTCTAACTTAAGCTATTGCTGAAATTTTACATTGCAACCGGAATGGAGGCAGCAGGTTAGAGGGCATGCCACGACGGAGTATTTTTAAACCCACAGCCCTGGCTGAGCTAGAGAATGCGGCGCCTGCCCACCCTCCACACCCTCTACCCTGGAGAGCCGGAAGGAGGAGGGGCCCGCCTCGGGGTTCCCGAGGACCTGACTCCCATCTCTCGGTCCAGACACGCTTATGTCACGGTCTCCCGGGGCCTGGGGAGGGTTTGCAGCAGAGGGTAAGCCGTGCCCGCCCCTGAAATCCCAGCCGCCCTGCGATTGGCTACGGGGACTCTGGCCTGGCCGCGGATTGGTCATCGCTGCGGGCTTGAAAGGTGGCTGAGAGCCACAGAGACCTCAGACGGACGTGGCCCGGGATCGGACAACGTCTCAGGCGAGCCCGAGACGCGTCCCCAGCGCGCCATGGCCTGGCTGCTCCGGGCACCCTGCCTTCTCTCCCTGCTCCTGGCCGGCTTCGTCCCGCCGAGCCAGGGGAAGGAGAAGTCCAAGGTGAGTGAGCCTCCGGGGTGAGGCTCCGGGGTAACAAAGTGTCTATCTCTCGGTGGCCAGGGGACCCCCATTCTCGGGATCTCCTCGAGAAGGGCGACACCAGGTACGAGGGACGCCCTCAGCTCTGCGTCCCTCCCCCTCCGCCCCCGGGGCCCCCTCGCAGTTCCATCCATTCCAGACGTGGAGACTTGGGTGCCACAGGCGAGGAGAGTGGATGGCAGGTCTCTGTCCCGGAGCTCGCGCTACGGCTACCTCCGGGAGCCTTGCTACAACCATGCCACATCTGCGCTCCAGCTGCAGGCCCGAGGCAGGCATGAGGGACACAGAAAAAGGTGAAGAGACTTGGCCTCTGGGTTGGCTGTGCAGATTTCCAGGGAGATTGACCAGCAAGAAGAAAGGGAAAGAGGCAGGATTGGCAGGGGGTTGGGGGCAGGGAGAGATGCTTTCTAGCCCAAGAATAATAAACGCAGGTGTAAATACCCGCTTGGATTCCAGGGCATTGATAGAAGAAACAGATCTGTCACAGAGAGAGCTCTGGACTGACAGTGCAGGCCACCCAGGACCTTGGCAAGGTCCCTACCCCTTTTTTGGGCCTCAGTTTTTCTATCTGCAGGGAATCTGGGGTGGGCTGGCACTGTAAAGCTGATGGTTTCAGAGGAGATGCTTGGAAAATCTACAAAATCCACAGGCTGTTCTCAGGAGGGGGTCCTACTCTGGGGCAGCCTCACCATCCACCAGTCACTGCCCACATTGGTCTGAGCAAACTTAGCAGTTTGAGAAAGCTGGAGACTGCCAGCTTGCAAAGAAAGGCAGAAATCTTCTAGTCCTCTGCCTGTCCCTAGCAGGTTATGTGACCCTCAGCTGGAGAGGGGATGCTGAGATGAGGAGAGAGCATTTACCCAGCAGGCTTATCTCTTTGGACAACAGGGTGAGCCCTGACTCTCCCTTCTCCAACACAGGAAGACAGAGGCCAGAGGTGGGGATAGCCCCAGAGAGGGGGATCTCTGTCCCAATCTCCCAACACACAAACCTACACCCCATGATGTACATGTGTAAGCTCCTTGAACTTTGAGAATCTGTTTCTAAAATCCTCTGGGTCCTTATTCTACGATCTTATGAGTTCATGATTCTGTTTCCAAAATTCTATCCACTGCTCAGAAAGCCCATTCCCAGCATGGGGTCCTCCTGTCTGTTTCTAACCCCCTTTCCATCCTCAGCCTAAATCCCATTCAGTTTGCCCCTCGCTGGAGTCAATCTAGATACTGATAACTATGAAGCCACTTCCTCCAAGCCTCCTCCTTTTATCCAGCCTTGTTCATAATCTTCATCTCAGAAATCATTTGGGTCACTTTACCCTGAGGGCAAGGATGGGACTGAGTTTCAAGAGTGGGGAGTAGGGTACGAATGGGGGTGGACCACGGGCAGACCTGCACCATGAAGTCTGTCCCATCCACTCAGTTTGAGAAGAACCAGAAAAGGGAAGACAGGGCCCTGCCTCCATAAGATTGGAGGTAAGAAGGTGGGCCCCGTAAATAACTCAATATAGCTGTGCGTTCTCGATAGGACTCAGAACAGAATGAGTATGGTCTAGAAAAGTTTTAGAGAAAGGGTGAGGTTTCTTATCAGATGCAACCAGCCAGGACTTGCTGGTTAATGAGAGCCTGGGCATGCCCATCTCTCCTCCCAGTCCTTAGAGAAGTGAAATGTCATAGCCCTGGCTTCTAGGACCCAACCATGTACCTTACCCCCAACCCCAGCGCAGAGCGGGGGGAGTGTAGGGCCACAGAGAAGGTGATGGACAAAAGGTCACTCCACCCCAGAGGGATGCCTGCCTCCTCCCAATTCAAAAGGAAGGGCTGGGGAACAAAGGGAATCCTCCCTTCTTTGCTGTGTCCCTCCCCTGCTGTCCCCACTCCCTGCCCTTGCTTTATGAAAGGCTTTGCAGAAGCCAGAGAGAGTAACAACTGCTGACGTGCATGGGATCCTAGTAACGGCTGGTTTCTAGGTGATTAAGCCAGGCAGAGAGAACCGATGGCTGCCAGTCAGAGCTGAAGGACCCTTCAGGCAGCATTGATTCTGCTCCCATCACACAATGGAAGAGACTGAGCCCCAGAAAAGTGAAAGGAGTGGCCACACAGAATCGGTAGCACAGCCAGGCCCAGAACTCAGGTCTCCTGCCTCCCAGTGCAGTTCTTTCACAGCATCGCATTGTTGGGAGTGGACAGATGGGAAAAGAATGGTACAGGATAAGAAGCCCAAGTTAGCTGGGGCCCCATCTGAGTCCAATTCTCCAACTGTCAAGCCGTCTTCTGTCTTGTCCTGCTATAGGAAGACTGAGCCAGGCTTACTGCCTCTCCGCTCCATCTCCTCTGGCCTCCTTGTTTAAGGTGCTGGGGTCTGGGAGACTATGGATCCAGTGGAGGGCAGGGGGCTCACGTAAAGCCTGGGCGGCAGGGTTCAGTGATGATCACAGGCTATGGCTTCACCCACCACATGCCACCCTTTGACACCCACCTGTCCAAGCCCGATACACTGGCCTCACTGGCTACAGGACAGAGCGTGGAGGCTTTGTCACTCATCCCTTCTCTGGATGAATCATCTTCATCATGATGCCTGGGGAACATCACAGGCCTCTTTATAGTAACAGGAAAATCAGAGCCCTTTTCTCTAGCTGCAGGCAGAATAATTGCTAGCCCCTGTTGAAACACATAACAGAGTCGAGTTTGCACATTACAGCATTTTATTTGGGACGTCAGAAGTTTTGCTGCAACAAGGAAGCTGGATCACTTGGAAAAATGGAAGCAGCTTCAAGCTTCTAAGGGATGGCAAGCAAATTTTCTAGACCTAAAAAGGAAGTTGGATTGATTCCTATTGATTGAATGAAGGTTTGTCCATCTCCTAGGGGTGGGTTTAGGGCAGGTGGGCTTTATTTTGTATTCGGTCAGATATAATGAACTAGAGCTTGACTGGCTATGTGGGTCAGCCACTTTGGTGGGGATTTCAAATTTCAAAAGATATCAAGTTGAAACTAAAGAGGGAGTTAACAGGAAGGGTTTTTTTGTTTTTGTTTTTGTTTGGCTCTGAAGGGTCCCAGGGCTTTCTATATATAATGTTATCACCCTTGACTTGTGGATTTCAAGCCTTTTTTGATCTGTCAGTAGATTCTTAAACCATTTGGGGAGGCAGATGGCATTGTCCTCACCTACAGCAGACCAAGGCCCGGAGAGTGAAAGTGACTTGCCCAGAGCCATGGAGCCAGAAAAGACTAGAATTTAAGCCTCCCAAGAGGTTCCTCTTGCCCCACCTCCACCCTCAAACTGTGCCCAGAAGCTGATCCTCCTGTTGTTTACAAGTTCTGGTTATTTGAATAAAATCTTGGCTTATTTTTGTCCCCACTTCCCAGAGTTCAGTTTTGGGGGTGAGAGGCCAGCAAGGAGGCCTGGCCTTCCGGCTCCTAGAGCTCTGCAGCCAGCTGGGCGTGTGTTTATGGTGCCCTGGTTTGTTTGCATTTTAGAGGTGGAGCTGACCCCAGCTGGGGCCAGGGAGGCCAGGGGGCAGGAGGAGTGTTGAGCTTAGGTCCAGAACTTGCCTCCAGCATCCACCAAAAGTCATGGGGTATGGAAAACTAGACTCATGTAAAACAGGGAATTTGCACCAGAGTGAAGAGGAGAGCTTGCATCCATCAGAGAATGGCCTGGTGGTGGGAGCCCAGTCTGACCTGGCTCAGCTAGCTTGCAACATCCTGGTGACAGAGGCAACTTTTCAGTACACTGCTATGGCCACATACTGCTAGTCTAAATCACTCTTTACCCAGTGAAGTCTGGGTACCACACCTTACTGTGATGCCTCCCAGGTTTAGTGGAAAGAGAGAAACAAATTTGTTTCTCTACCTCCAACCACTTGTGCCTATCCTCTCCTGGTCTAGAGTACTGGTTTGGACCTCATTTCTATTGCCTGTCCTGTCCATATCAGGAGCAGGACTTCAAAGATGACCTATTATACTGGCTTCAAACGTTTTCCTTTCTTACCACAACCCATCTGCTGAATTGTATTGTCAATGCAATAATATCCTTTTAAGAGTAGACCTAGATCTTTGTCGTCCATGGCAGAGATGAGATAGGAAGTGGGGTCATGTGCGATATTCAGTTTGTGAGCAGAAATTCCATTCCTCCCTCTCCCACTGACATGATGCTGTCACACCACTGTTTTTGAGAATAATGGCTCCAGTTCAAGGCTCTCATTTTATACATGAGGAAACTAAGGCTTGGAGAGGAGAAAGGACTTGTCCAAGTCCACAAGGAGTTCGTGGTAAAACTGGATCTGGAACCCAGGTCTCCTAACTCACACTCCACTGCAGACCCTTCCTCCTTGTTCTGGAGGTTGACTGAGGAGCAGCAGTTGGGCAGAGGTAGGGAAGGTATAATGTGATCATAACAGCAGCTCACTTCCAAGGAGCACCTTTTATGAGCTGTTGCTGTTGCTTTATTCTTATCATATTTAGTCCTTACTACAAGCCTCACCCATACCTGGCTCCCAATTCCACTTCCTTAATTTATAATAGCCTCATCTTTCCAGTTCTCCAAATTTGACACCTCTGAATCACCACTTTCCGACTGCCACTTCCTCCTTTCTGTTCAATTCTTCCTTCCCAAATGGCCTAGTTCAGGCCTCATCATCTCTTGCCTGGACTATTGCCTCAGCCAACCAACCAATCTCCATGCCTCCTGCCCACCCAGTACTCCAACCACTAGCATAAGGGTGGCCTTCCTCAGAGCCTGGTAAATGTTTGTAAATTGACAATGTGCTGCGGAAGTAATTATTACAGTATTTATTCTCTCAGTTTCCATAGCACTCACAAGCTTAAGTGCCTTTCTAATCATTATCTTGTATAAGGAATTAGAAAACCTGAGTTCTAGTCCTATTCCAGTTCTCAGTGGTGTTGGGCAAGTCGCCCTCCCTGGGTGGATCTTTCATTATCTCAAAAATGGAAACGTCCAAGTTCTCCGCCTGCTCTAACCATTCCCTGGCACTGATCCTCTTCTGTTCCAGGTGGACTGTCACGGTGGCATGAGTGGCACCATCTATGATTATGGAGCCCTCACCATCGATGGGGAAGAATACATCCCCTTCAACAAGTATGCTGGCAAATATATCCTCTTCGTCAATGTGGCCAGCTTCTGAGGCCTGACGGGCCAGTACATTGGTAAGAGCCCCCCTGCTCCCCTGCTTTACTTGGGTGTTTACTAGTTGGTCACATTTCAATGATGGGAGATTTGCTGGTACAAGGTAGGGAGAGGTGACAGTGATCATGAGATTCTAAACCCTGTATCCCAACGCCACTGTGTTCCATGGTTTTGTGAAGATGATTACGTAAACCTTTTGACATATTCTAGGAGATTCAGTTATCCTAATTCATCCCTGAGCATCTCAGCTACCCTCAGAGCAGAGGGATGAAGATTGGATTTGTGCCTGGAACTTCCTTTGATTGGAATAAGAAATGGTAGATGAAGCTTAATCTTGATGAAACTTTCTCATCTTCCCTCAGGCCCATTTGCCGTGGTACATCCCTTGGATCCTATTGAGAAAGCATTCAGATTAGCCCGAAGTCCCGGCATGTGTGTGGGGATGGGGGCAGGGGTGGAGGTGGTGGTACAGGAGTGGTTACATTTCCCCAGCCCATTCTAAAATAAAACTTTAATGATGACTTACTTCAACTTTACCCTCTCTTCAACTTATAGATAAAGAAACTGAGGCTCAGAGTGAAGAAACAACTTAACCAGGGTCATAAAGCTATCAGTGGCAGATTCAGGCCTTTGACCAGGTTTTGTGACCCCCTGGCACCCCCACTATTTTTTTCCTTTGCAGGGACAGAGCAAAGACCATGAGGGAGAGTAGGCCAAAGGCATCTGACAGCAACCATGGGAAGATACTTTAGGCCTGGCAGTGGCTGGTGCCAGCTGGCTGGGGATGGGATGCAGGAAGCAGGGAGTGAGGGAGACAAGGGAAAGCTGATCCTGAACTATCTGCCTGGCAATAGCAGGCAGAATTGCTGGAAGTGGATAACAGCAGGACCCAGCGAGCTCCAGGATGGAATGTTTCTGTCCAGTCCTTGGAATAGAGCAGTGTGTTTGTGCAAGAGATTGGTTGGGAATTGGTATTGCACAGAAGCCCAGAGGCACTGAGGAAAACAGAGGGCTGGGCCAGGGCCTTCATGGGTTCCTGAATTCCCAAAGGATATGGAAGGGTTGTGAGGCTCCCACCCTGCACCATGGATGTCCTCTGCCTTCTGCCCAGGGATGGAAGGTTCTTGCTTCAGGCAACTCAAGCATGAAAGCCCTTTGCTGAGGTGGGAGCAGCAGGCATGGACCCTCACCCCTCTGTGGCAGGCCGTGGCAGTGGGCAGTGACTCTGCCATTTGAGGAGGATCTCTTTTCCCCAAAATCTCCAGTCCATCCAGGAAGAAGGGACTTGCATCTCAGCTCTGCCACAAACTCATTGGGTGATCCTGCTCCAGTTTCTTCCCGTCTCCAGGCCTCCGTGTTTTCAGCTGTGCAATGGGATTGCAGATGAGATGGGCCTCCTCACAGGCTGCCCTGTTTCTGCCCTCTCTCCCTGACAGAACTGAATGCACTACAACACGAGTTTGCACCATTTGGTCTGGTCATTCTGGGCTTTCCCTGCAACCAATTTGGAAAACAGGAACCAGGAGAGAACTCAGAGATTCTACCCACCCTCAAGTGAGTGGTCCCCAGTGTCCTGGGAAAGCTCCTCTAGCACGGCCCAGGTTCAGGCATTGGCCGTGTTGCTCTCTGTTTACCATGGCCATTTACCAACCACCCAGTACTTCTCTTTCTTTCGAGGAACTCTATATTAGTGGCACGAGGGGAAGGGAGGGGACAAAGAGGGAGAGGGACAGGGATGACTGGTTTTGAAGCATATGACCAAGGAGGGGGGAGCAAGTGGGGGCTACTGAGAAAAGACCAAGCTGGAGAAGACTGGACACCTGCATTACGACTGAGCCTGCTTAGCACCCAGTGGCTCCCCCGGCCTCCCCTGGGGTAAAAATCCAGGTTCCCTAAATCCCCTTCCCTGCTCTGTTCCTTCCACTCACCCTTAAGCCCTGTACCCACCTCCTTGGGACCCACATGAGAAACTTCCTTGCAGATATGTGCGCCCAGGTGGGGGCTTTGTTCCCAATTTCCAGCTTTTTGAGAAAGGGGATGTGAACGGAGAGAAAGAGCAGAAATTCTACACTTTCTTGAAGGTGAGTGAGCGACCACCTGAAGTAGAGAACTCCCTCCTTACTGCCCAGGGTGGGGGCTGCACTCTGCCCCTAGACAGTGATGCAGCTCCAGGCTCCAGCCTAGGACAGACAGGGCCTGGACCACCCTCCCCTGCTCCTGGGCTCTTCAGGAATTTCTTGGCATCTGAACACCATTCCAACTAAAATGCTTTTCCGATCCTTGGATCTCATCAACCCATTTTTCTGATGAGGTCCAGAAGAAGGGACATGATGAGGGTCTCACAGTCTGTTAGGAGCTGGGCTGCGAGTCAGTTTTCTAACTTCAAACTGGGGTTCTTTTCCCAATGCCAGGCAGTCCTGCTACCCCAAAAAAGGCCTAAGGGTAGGGGGTGGGGGGTGGAGGACGGGAGGGCCAGGCCACCCCAACCCTGCCCTGAGCAGGATTGATGCTCCCCTCTCATCCCTGCTCCAGAACTCCTGTCCCCCCACCTCGGAGCTCCTGGGCACATCTGACCGTCTCTTCTGGGAGCCCATGAAGGTCCATGACATCCGCTGGAACTTTGAGAAGTTCCTAGTGGGGCCGGATGGTGCACCCATCATGCGCTGGTACCACCGGACCACAGTCAGCAACGTCAAGATGGACATCCTGGCTTACCTGAGGCAGCAGGCAGCTCTAGGGGTCAAGAGAAAGTAAACGCCCCCAGCCCCACCCCATGTCCACCACACAGGGGGCTGGGGAAGGGCTCTATTCAGGAAGGAATCCATCTCTCCAACCCCACTGCACACCCATCACAGCCCCCACTCTATTATACGAGGCCCCTGGCTGACACAAATGTGTGCATACAACTATGTGTGTCAACTGCTGTGTGTATTTGTACATGACAAAGGTGTGTATGACCATGTGTGTGCATGTATGGGTGCACAGCCACGTGTGGTTGCCAGTTTGGATGTCCAGAACGTGTACCATAGGTGTGCCGTGGGGAGTGCTGGCAATCACCTCTTCCGCCTCTTCCAGTTCTCTGTTCCTCTCCCAGCTCTTCTCCACCATACAGGCATGTATGATTCCAGCTCCTCTCCTTCCTGAAGGGCCCTCTCCAGCTTCCTACCCCCATCCCACAGTGCTCCCTAAGACCAAGAGAGCAAGGGCCATGTTCCCTGTCAGAGGTGGCATCTCCATGAGAGTGGGGTCCGAAGCCCTTGTGGGCGGACCTCCCCTGAACCTGTCTGAAGGGCCAGCTCTTTGTGCATTCGGGCGAGGCCCTGGACAGGGATGCCACCCCTGCCCCTTTGGAGGATGTGCCCTCTCCTCTCACCCTGGTCTGCTGGCCTTAGACTCATGCCCCTTTCTGCCCAGTAAAGACCTTTCTGCAGCAGCTGAGCCTACTGTGGTGCTTCCTTGGGAGATGGGAACAAGAGGAAGAGAAAAGAGATGGAGTGCGTTGGACCCCCACTTTTTGGTTTCTAACTAGAGCCACTTTGCTTCTCTCACTCAGGATGTGGAGTTTATAAAACCAGTTTGCATCTACACTCATTCCCTCCCCCAGTTCTCCACGGTGGCGAGGGCTGAGATGAGGGGCTCCATTCCATGGATAAGGAGACAGGTGCGAAGAGGGACCAGGTCTTGCCCGAGGTCTCCTAAGGAGCGAGAGGCGGGACTGGAACCTAAACTCAGGTCCCCTGACTCCTGCCCAGAGCTCTTTACACTCCTCCTGGAGGTCCCATCCTCAAACTCTGAGCAGGGACCAAGAGTATATTAGCCAAGAATCACAGTGAAATTCTGGGAAGAGGCGAACAGGGCAGAGGGAGGGGCAGGAAAGCGGCGCTGATTGGATGGGAGAGGAAAATTAGAGATAAAAGAACATCAGTCACAGAATGTTAATCTTCAACTTAGATTTATGTCCAAAAATCGTGCAAACAGCTGCCCAGGGATGGACAGACGACTTAATCTTGGCCTCCAGGCACCACGAGCCTCCAATTGCAGGACCTAGGGCCTGGACTTCAGGGCCGGGCAGCCCCAGGCTAAGGACCCCTCCCTGGTGTGGCTGATGTGGCCTTCATCCCAGGCTGCAAACGGTGCTGGCCTCGCTACCGGGGGTGGAGGTGGAGAGGGCCCCAGTGCAGAATATCCTGTTGTTTCCCTGTTCCTGGAAACAAACCAGCAGTTCCCGAAGCTCCTCACAGAGGGGAAAGGATGGCATGGGGCAAGGTCCTGCTACAGAGCCTGAAGCAAAAATTACATACACAAATTGGAAGTAACACTCAGAGGAGCTAGAGCCACTTCTGGGGAGGTTTTGAAAGAAAGGGGTCTCGGCTGTAGCCCATTCTTGAGACTGACTTGAGACTGACTTCACCCCAAGGCTTCAGCAAAGGAGGGCAGGTCAAAACCAGACGAGACCGCTGTCCATTTGGCGGTGGGGTGGAGAGTTTTCCCATCACTCTGAAGGGAGAAGCCCAAATGGAGCCTTCTGGATGGGGCCCTCAAACTCTGTAAACAGTTCAGGTCAGAGCCAGAGCATGAACTGGCCACCACCTCAGCTTCCAGTCCAGCTGAGGCTGTGCTCACACAGAGCACACGACCTCTAATTTTTCAGAAATCTGAGGTCAGCTGACTCTGCAAGACGAAGGTGAAGCCGAGTGACATAATCTGTTCTCACTGAGGCCCCTCACGGTCATTTTTTGTAGACTCTAAGTAAATAAAAATTTTGAGGGTGTAAAGATTATGTAGTATAGCAGGGTGCTAAAGCTTACATGGAAACAAAGACCATCACAGTGAAAAAACAGAGTCATGAGCGTCACCAAGTGCCAGGTTCTGGGCTAAGGGACTTCTGTAACTTCCTCATTTACTTCTCGCCCAGCCCTATGAAGTAGGCATGTTATTATTCCTGTCTAAAGGAGAGGACTGGGGCCGAGAGGTTTAAAAAGGCTTATCCAATGTCGCACATCTAGAAAGTGGTAGAGACAGGATTGGAACCCAGTCAGTCTGGTTCCAGATGCCTAAAGTAGAACAGTTCTGGGAGAAGGGGTAGAGATGGGTACCCGGAGCCCTGCTCCTTGGCCACATCCTGCCCCTCATCAAAGCAGCCTCCGTTGGGCCCTATGAAACCTCTGAGGCTCTATGGGAAACCATCAGGAAATGACTGACCACTACCATCTCCCCTTCCAGTTACTAAACCCTGTAGACCACACTCTCTCCAAGTCGTCCTGTAACCTCTGCTTGCTCACCTTCTGTGAAGGGGGCACTCAGCTGGCTCCATTTCTGCAACAACTGCAACACTCAAAATGTTCCTATTCATGCTAAGATGGACTCCGTCTCCCTACAGCTCCCACCCACTAGTGGTGATTCTGGTCCCAGAGGCCCTACTCTCCTTCAGAGTGAGAGCAGTGACCAAGGGCAGGGATTCTCTTCACTATAAAACGGTCAACTCCAGTCCCTTCAACTTTTTTTATGGTGGACACCATGGCCAGAGGGAGCATTTCAACATGCAAATCTGGTCATGCTGTCCTGATTAAGAACTTCCATGGACCCATGTCATTCTAGGATAAAGATCAACCCCTTACCAGGGCCCATGAGGCCTTGCACGGTCTGGCCGGCCTACATCTCCAGGCTTGCCTTGTCCGACTTGTTCTCCACTCCATCCACATGGGCCTCTCAGATTCTCATTCACTCCCTTCCTCCAAGGCCTTTGTCTTCATCAATTCCTAAGAAAGCATCCTCCACCTCTGTCTCTTCACCTAATTAATGCCACTCATTCTGAGGGTCTCAGCACGAGTGCCATGACCTCTGGGAAGCCTTCCTGAGCCCCCAGTCTAGGTCAGAGTCTTCTATTATCTGCTCTCATAGAAACCTGCTCTCCTTCAGGGCACTTGCCCAGAGTGTAATTCTATGTCCATTCATGTTTTTTTATTCACTTATCATCCTCTCTAGACAGCTCTATAAGGGTAGGGACCATTTCTACTTCTGCTCTTTTGGTATTCCTATCACCTAGCCCAGTGCCTGGAATTTAGATGACAAACTATAATAAAAGAAAGAAAGAATAAATGCTTTCAATCCCCTGACCCCACAGTCATTACCACTCTCCTTTTAATACTACTTTAGAGAGCTGAGGCTCCCCAAACTGGGGCAGTGCTGGCAAATAAGAAGTTGTCTTCCCTAGGGACAGCAAGCCCTGGCACTCAGGGGGACAAGCTCACCTGGATCCAGAGGCCTGGCCATGGCTGTGTCCATCATTTGGGAGCTCTGATTCCGCATCGCGGCACAAGGTGGGCGCCAGGTGTATTCCGGCTGGAACAAAACTCATCCTTAATATTTCAGTAACTGCACTCGAAGATTATCATAGCAGCTACCATACCAGAAAAGTCTGAAATATTCTTTGGCAAGTATAATTTAATCCTTAGAAAAACCCAGGTGAGGAAACTGAAGCTCAGAGGGTTAAATAACTTGTTAAAGGTCATCCAGCTAGTAAAGTGGCAAAGCTTGAATTTGAATCCAGGTTCTCTATAAACCCAGAGCTAATCTCTTAATCACCACACTATACTCCACTGTTTAAAGAAGAGCTGTGTAAAGAGTGATCATATGAAGAGAATCTGGAAAAGGAAGGCCAGATGGGTAGTAGCTGTGATTGTCCAGGTGAGAGCTGGGAGATGTCAAGAGGGACTGCGGCAGAGGAACTGGAAAAGATGAAAGAAACAGGCGGCAGCAGCTTTTTGGGGAAAGAATAAGAAAGGAAAAGAAAAAAGACGGAAGAAAAAAGGACAAGGAAAAGGAAGGGAGAGAGAACACAGTGAGGAGTTGGTACATGGTTACATGTAGAGATAAGAAAATGTCAAGCCCAAACTCTGAGATCCCTGGCCTTGGAGGTGGAGGGCCTCCTCCTCCCTGCCCTGTTCCCTTACTCAGCTTTCTCTGACACAACCCAGTGATCCAGAACAGCTCTCAGCTGGAGAATCCTTGCCCCTGTATAGCAGGCCAGAGTTAAGCCTAGACATCTGCCCATGCAGCCCTGTGCCCTCCAGGAAGGAGCTGAGAATGCAGATTCTGACCGTGGCACTTGACCTTCCTCTGAAAAGTGTCTGGGAGAGACTGAGATGGTCGCTGTTGTGTATCTGGAGGGAAAGGGGCAGAGACTCACCAGATGGAAGAGACGTGAGCCAGGGAGTGGGGGCGGGTGCTCCATGGCCATGGGGGGCGGAGGGTAGCGGATCTGGGACCAATCCTCGAAGGCGTGATGCGGCACCATGGCTGCCATGGGCGGGTAGGCATACGGGTAGGCCCCGCAGAGGTGCTCCGGGTGGGGCTCCATGTGGTAGTGCTCTCCCGAGGCCTGCAGAAAAGGCTCATGTCTAGCTCTGACCTATGACAGGCCACACAGGCCAACCCGTGACTCCCATCTTCTCTCCCTCTCTTTATTTAGAATGTTGAGTCCCTGAAGGATGGTGGCTGGGCAAGGAAGGCTGGTTATATGGGCATGAATGGCTGGTACATGGACATAGATTGGTACTGGTGGGTCCATGGGCACTGTGCCAGTTTGAAAGGATTATGTGCCCTAGAAAGCCATGTCTTAATCCTGGTCCATATTGTGGAGGCAGCCCTTCCGTTAGTCCCTATTTAGTAGTGTAGGTTGGAAACTTGATAAGATTATCTCCACAGAGATGTGACACACCCAATTGTGGGTATTTACCTTTGATTAGAGGGAGATGTGACTCCACTCATTCCAGGTGGGTCTAGACTAGTTTACTGGAATCCTTTAAAAGAGGGAACATTTTGGAAAAATCTCGAGAGTCCAGAGAACCCCAAGAGCCCATGCAGCCAGAGACCTCTGGAGATGAAGAAGGAAAATGCCCCTGGGGGAGCTTCATGAAACAGGAAGCCAGGAGAGAAAGCTAGCAGACTTCACCATGTTTGCCATGTGGCTTTCCAGCTAAGAGAGAAACCCTGAACATCACTGGCCTTCTTGAAGCATGGTATCTTTCCCTGTATGCCTTAGACTGGACATCTCTATAGTGTTACCTTAACTGGACATTTCCACAGCTCTAGAACTGTAAACTCGCAACTTAATAAATTTCCATTTTTAAAAGCTGTTCTGGCAGCTTGCAAACTAGAACAGACACGGAAGGCTGGTGTGTGGCCACAGTGCATCAGCAGCGATAGCTAATACGCGGCAAGCACTTACTCTGTGCCAAGTACCACAGTGACTCAGGCGGCAAAGAGCGTTGGACACTGAAGCAAACACTGTCCCATTAGATTGTAGCTCACTGAACAAAGTAAGAGAAGGCAAGTACTGCCTCCTCCCTCAAGTCTCCTCACCTTTGCTTTCCTCTTCTGCTGCTTGAGGGCTTCTTTTGCCTTCTCTTCATCTTTGAATGCTTTTAGCTGAGAGAAGAAGGGAGCAAAGACTGTTAGCACAGGTAGTTCCTGGCCAGGCCTGGAGAGGGTTGATGGACAGATGCCCAGAGCCACCACTCTGGGCTGCCCTTTCCAGTCCTGGGAAGGGTTCTGTGACAGAGAGCACAGTCCGGCCTGTTGGCTACAGGTGAGTCCTGCTCATACTAAACATTCTGAACATAGGTCAAAGGGCTTGGAGGAGACTCACTGCTTCTGTGCTTCCATAGATAACTATCATTTAGTTTCATTTTGTGAGAGAGTGGGTGGCTCAGGGCCAACTCCTAAATTTGCTCTTATTCTAAGGTATAAAAACTGATGGTGGAATACAGAACTAGAGGTATCTTGGTATTACATCTGGTCATTGTGTAAAGGGTCAGAGAGGGGAAGAGACTTTCCAAAGTCACACAGCAGCTTGCTAGCAGAGCTGGAAGGAGAATCTGTGAGTATCCTGACCTTCACTCTTACAGGGACCCTCCTATCCACACCCTGACCACCTCCCCACGAGGACAAGCCAACTGCCCTTTCCTTGGCCCACTGCCCTCACCTGCACATTTAACAGAGTGATTTGGGCCTGCAGTCTCTCCACCTGCTTCTTTAGTTCCTCCTTCTCCTCGTTCATGCGCTCCCGATCACTGCGCTCCCTCTGGAAGTCTTCCTCAAAGATCTTCACCTGGACGGAGGAAAGGGCATGAGGGAGGAGCGAGTGTGAGGGAGGAAGGGGCATGAGGGAGGAAGGGGACATGTGGGAGGCCCTGTGTGCCTCTGGACATGTGCCCAGAGCCCATGCCGACCTCATAGCAGGCTCACGGAGTCTTGGGAGGCACATAGGGAGTGCTGGGTGCCCCTTCAGCCCCCACCCCCTAATTCAAACAGAGCTATTCTGCATTCTTTGTTTTACACTCTGGCCTTCGGAGGCAATCCCTTATTTGAATAAAGGACTCATGGTTTAAAAGAAAAGTTAAAGCCATCAATGAGGCCAACCCTTCCATTCTGCTGAGGCCCAGAGGCAGAGGTCCCAGAACCAGGGTGTGAGTGGAAGACTGGAATTCAGGCCTCCAGGCTCCAAGAGCAGAGGACCTACCAACTCTCCCAAGGCTCAGAGAGGCCCTGGCAAAGAAGGTGCTGGGCCCTCCCCCTGTGCGAGTTCCACCCACCACTCCAAAGCTGGCATCCTTATTACAGATCAGGGAGATGGCTGAGCAGGAGCCTAGCATTAAACAGCAAAGAAGCACAGGGGAGAGATGGCAGGTCCTCTTTCAATCTTTCCATGTCCCTCAAGAGGAAAATCTCAGATTTATGCTAGCCTCTCTTTAATGCCTTTCTAGAACTTGCTCGTCTCCCTTCAAAGAAGGGAAATAGGTCTTGAGTTCAGACTTCATTAGGCAAAAGTATCTGGACTAATTTAGTATTTATTATTTACAGTTACTTTATGGCAAATAATAAATAGGCTTTCCCATTTATAGTAGAGGTATAAAGTTTCCTCTTAAATACACTGATTTAAAGTAGTTCAGTTTTAAAATATTAGGTATATAACAGCATAGGTAGGGTATAAATCAGAAAGGTGGTAGCGGAATGGCCTAAGTTAGGGATGTGTTGCTGGGAAGGAAAAACCCATAAAAAGGTAGAGGTCCTAGACAATTGTCAGAAAGTGGGCTGACTGCTAATCATAACATCTGCATGACTCCCACCCCCATCCTGGGCCCTCAGGAATGCTCCAGCTCCTACTGTGCCCCTCTCACCTGACTTCCTTCCCTCAGCCTCACCTGCTGCTTTAGCAATTCGTTCTGTGTGACCAGCTCCTGTTTCCTTAGGTGGCCCCCAGTTCCTTCTGGGCTCCCGAGCGTTGGAGATGATGGGGAAGCCTGGATGCTCAGTGCTTCCTCCAGGGCCTGGGATCAGGAAGAGATGAGACCATCAACAGAAGCCCCTGGAAGTCAGAGGCCACTGAAGTGGTCATCCTCAGGGTCTCCCTTCCTGATAATAATCACCACCACTGCTATTTAATAAATGCTGCCCTATTTATTAATTAATAACTCCACATACTCATTTCATTGAGTCATTTCCACAACCCTATGAAAGGACTATGACTATCATCCCCATTTTACAGCTGTGAAGACTGAGGCTCAGAGGCTTAAAGTAACTTGTCCCAGGTCACATAGCTAGTAGGTGGCTGTGCTGGTTTGAAAGGATGTATGTCCCCTAGAAAAGCCATATTTTAATCTAAATCCCGTTTCATAAAGGCAGAATAATCCCTATTCAACACTGCATGCTTGCATCTGTAATTAAATCATCTCCCTGGAGATGTGATTTAATCAAGAGTGGTTGTTAAGCTGGAAGAGGTGACATGTCTCCACC
This sequence comes from Myrmecophaga tridactyla, assembly GCA_004026745.1. NCBI lineage: Eukaryota > Metazoa > Chordata > Mammalia > Pilosa > Myrmecophagidae > Myrmecophaga > Myrmecophaga tridactyla. The sequence continues at coordinate 22,524 of PVIY010039617.1, forward strand.
CATTTGGGTGGGTCTCGGTAAGTTTCTGGAGTCCTATAAAAGAGGAGACATTTTTGAGAATGAAAGAGATTCTAAGAGAGCAGAATGTCATAGCCACAAAAAGCAGCTCAGCATACGTCATCTCAGCACTCGCAGCTCAGCCCAGGCCTTTGGAGATGCAGAAAAGAATCACCTGGGGGGAAAGCTGTTGGAACCCAGGGGCCTGGAGAGAAGGCCAGCAGAGATTGCTCTGTGCCTTCCCATGTAAGAGAGAACCTCAGTTGAAAGTTAGCTGCCTTTCCTCTGAAGAACTAACAAAATAAATCCCCTTTTATTAAAAGCCAGCCCGTCTCTGGTGTGTTGCATTCCGGCAGCTAGCAAACTAGAACGATGGCAAAGCAAGCATTGAAACTCAGCATGTATCTTAAACAGCAGGCTAACCAGGGGTCCCCATGTAGAAAGGAGAATCTTCTCTTGCCTAA
>PVIY010039618.1:0-22983 GCA_004026745.1 Myrmecophaga tridactyla
ATCTCAAAACACTAAAGAAAAAAAGAATATAAATCTAAAGCAAGCAGAAGAAAAATACTTTTAGAGCAGAAATCAATGAAATTGAAAACAGGATATCAATGAAGAAAAATCAACAAAACAAAAAGCTCATTTTCTGAAAAGATCAATAAAATTGACAAACCTCTAGCCAAGCTAACAAAGGGAAAAAAAGCAGACAATTATTAATATTAGAAATGAAAGAGACATCACTACTGCTCCTGTCGACATTAAAAGGATAAAAAAGCAACATTATGAACAACTCTATACCCACACATTGACAACTTAAATGAAATATACTGTGCCAGTCTTAATCTGTGGTGGACCCCAGAAAAGCCATGCCCTTTAATCCTCATTCAATATTGCTGGGTGGGAGCATTTTGATTGTTTACATAAAGATGTGGCCCACCCAACTGTGGGTGGTAACTTTTGATTAGATGATTTCCATGGAGGAAACTCCACCCACTGAAGGTAGAGTTGCTTACTGGAATCCTTTAAAAGGGGAAACATTTTGGAGAGAGTCCCTTTTGGTAGAGCCACAAAAAGCGAGCAGACGCTGCCATGTTTGCCATGTGCCCTTCCAGCTGAGAGAGAAACGCTGAACATCATCAGCCTTCTTGAACCAAGGTATCTTTCCCCAGATGCCTTAAATTGGACATTTCTATAGACTTGTTTTAATTGGGACATTTTCTCAGCCTTAGAACTATAAACTAGCAACTTATTAAATTCCCCTTTTTAAAAGTCATTCTGTTTGCATTCTGGAAGCCAGCAAACCAGAACATATACCAATCCCTAGCTAGAAAGGTACAAGCTAACAAAACTCACATAAACAGAAATAGGTCACCTGAATAGGATTAAATCTATTAAAGAAATTGAATCAGTTTTTAATAACCTACCAAAACAGAAAGCATACCTGGATGGTTTCACTGCTGAGTTATACCAAACATCTAAGGAAGAAATTATACCGATTCTTGCTCCCTATCATAACTTGCCAAACTCCAAGCAGGACCATTCCAGCCAATCCTAAAGAACACCCAGGGTGATATATAAGATCCCACAAGGGTTCCATGCACTAGAGCAACTTATCAGAAACCTACAATCTCCAGCTGGGTCCTTGGACCAGATAAATCCTGAAACTTAGAGAGCCTAGCCTCTCCAGAACATCAGATAGTTCCATCTCCTTACTCCATATTAGTGACAGACTCTTCCAACTTGAAAAATTTAGAATGGCCATAGCCCAAACATCCCTAAAGAGAGGGATGGAAAGATCAAAAGTGATGGTGGAGTTATATAGAGAAGATAGGATTAACAAACGAATATGAATGCTGAATCATTAAACTGATACCTCTTTTAGTCTCCAGTATCTCAAAACAACTAGAAATAAAAACCTAAAATTGTGGAATTGTAATCCATGTCAAACTCTGAAATATATTCTACAACTAATTGTCGTGCTGTGATCAGAAATTTATTGTTTTTGTATATGTTATTTTTCACAGGAAAAAGAAAAGAAGTCGATTGTGATGATTAAAAAAAATGTTTAAGCCTTCTAGCTTGCTATATTCTGAAGCAGCTAGAAAGAAAAATGTGAGAGGATCGTATGGTAGGCCATGACAAACTCTGGGGTCTGTCCTGTAACTACTTGCTGAAGTGCTTTAAAAACTACTGCTTTTTTATTTCTTTGTTTTGTATATATGTCATACTATGCAATAAAAAAGTTAGAAAAATATATATATACCACTTCTCTATCTCTTTCAGAATAAAGAAGAGGAAGAAACACTTCCTAATGTATTCCATTATGTCAGTATTACCCTAATAATAAAACAGATAAAGTCATTCAAATAAGGGAAAACTACAGGAAATATCTTTCAGGAATACAAATGCAAATATCCTCAACAAAATATCAGCAAATCAAATTCAACAACATAAATCACAGGTTTATTCAGGGAATGCAAGGCTGGTTTGGGACTTGAAAATCAACTGAAATAATCCATCACATCAACAGGATAAAGAAGAAAATTCATGTGATCATATCAATAAATCCAGAAAAAGCATTTGTAAAAAATCTAAGTCACTCATGATAACTCTCATCAAATTAGGAATTGAGGGGAATTTCAACTTGATTAGGAACATCTACAAAAAAAATCTACAGCTAATACCATACAATGTGAGAAACTGGATGCTTTTCATCTAAGAGAGGGAAGAAGAAAAGGAAGTCCCTTCTCTGCACTCATATTCAAATTGTATTGGATATCCTATAGCTAATAAATTAAACAAGAAAAGGAAATAAAAAGTATACAGATTAAGAGAGAAGAAATAAAATTGTCTTTACAGATTAAACGCTGAAACTAATAAGCAATTTTAGTAAGGTTACAGGATATAAGGTTAAAGTCATCTGCTTTCCTACATCCCAGTAAAGAAGGGCTGGAATCGGAGATTTGAAACACAGACCATATAGACTAGCAACAAAACATACGAAATACTTAGGTATAAATCTAACAAAATATGTGCAAGTTCTAAATGAGAAAAATTACAAAACTGTGTTCAAGAAGTCAAAGATCTAAATAAATATAGATATATTCCATGTGCATAGATGGGAAAATCAATACTGTAAAGATGTCACTTCTTCCAAACATGACCTATATACTCAAGGTAATCCCAGTCAGATCCCAAGCAAGTTATTTTGTGGATATCCATAAAATGATTCTAAAGTTTATATGGAAGATAAAAGAGCCAGAGTAGACTAAACAAAAAAGAAGAAAGCCGGAGGACTGACAACACCCGACTTAAAGTCTTACAGTAAAGCTACAGTAATAAAAACTGGTTCTAGAGAAAGAACAAACAAATGGATGAATAGGACAAATTAGAGAGCACAGAAACACACCCACACAGATACTGTTAACTATCTTTGAAAAGGGAACAAAGGCTATTCAATAAGCATAGAGTCCTTCAAGAAATGGTGCTGGAACAACAGGATATCCCACAGGCAAAAAGTGAACATAGGCACAGACTTTACACCTTACGTGAAAATTAACTCAAAATTATCTAAATGCAAAATGCAACTATAAAACTTCCAGAAATTAACACAGAAAATCTAGGTGACCTTGGGTTTGGCAATGACTTTTTAGATACAGCACCAGAACCACAATCCATGAAAAGAAAATACTGAAAAACTGAATTTCATTAAAATTAAAAACTTCTGCTCTGCAAAAGAGACTGCTGATGAAAAAACAAGCTAAAGACCAAAGTGATCCCAGAGGTTGTGATAGATAAGGTCGAAGCATATCCGAGACTGACCACTGTAAAACAGCTACAAGCTTTTGTGGGTCTTTTGGGATATGGCAGGTTTTTAATCCCTCATTTGGCTCAGATCTCACACCCTTTGTACGCCTTAATCAAGATAGGCACCCCCTGGGATTGGGGGGAAGGACCAAGAACATACACCTGTGGCAGCAAAGAGGACAGGGGTGCAAGCCCAAGTGCTATAGGTAGTGATAAAGTAATCCCTCTCCACCTGGATGTGACGACCCATTAGGCAGGCTTTGAATTGGAACTCTGGCAATATCAAGGTAAATGCAAGGCTCCCATAGGCTTCTGGTCCCAGTTATGGAAAAGAGTAGAGGTGAGTACTCCACTACAGAGTGGCAACTAGCTGCTGTTTATGCAATTTTACAAGCAAATGAGCCCATTATGGGTCCCCAAATTGAAGTGGTGCTCACTTTTTTTTTTTTTTAATTTGCATATGGGCAGGAGGCACCAGGGATCGAACTCCAGACCTCCAGCACGGCAGGTCGGAGCTCTGCCTGCTGAGCCACGGCAGCCGCCCGGTGCTCACTTTTGATAGCTGGTTGCATACTATCATGGATAACAGCTCCCCGTACTGGTACAGCCCAGACCCCCACTTTGGCTAAGTGGGGAGCCTATTTAGAAAAGCGAGTGGGGCTTAGTACCAGCCCCATCATTCAGGACTTCCATGCCCTTTTAGGCCCGATAGCATTTCAGGAATTACCAGGGCCTATAAGTACTCTAGTACTGGAATAGCCTAGCCCATACCAGGAAGGACAACCCCTATACCAGTTGATGCTTGATATACAGATGAGTCTAGCAGAGGTAATCCATCCCATGGATGGCAGTGGGAATACGGTTGGATACCAACGACATCTGGTCTGAAATGGGGACAGGACAAAGTAGCCAGTGGGCTAAACTATGGGCAGTATGGATTATAATTATGCATGAACAAGGACCCCTAAGTATTTGTACTGACAGGTGGGCAATGTATCACAGATTAACTCTCTAGCTCCTGCAGTGGGTGGCTCAGGAATGGACAGTACACAAACAACCTATTTGGGGGTGTACCATGTGGGAAGACTTGTGGCACCAAGGTACCACTAAAACGGTTACTGTTTTATCATGTACTGGGACATCAACCAAAGAATTGTCCTGGTAACAATGCTGCAGATGCCCTGGCCCAGGTGCAGTTGCTGCACACCTCTGGTACAGAAAGACCACGCGGCTACACTAGCAAAGTGGTCATGTGGGTCCTCAGACTTTATTAGATAGCCCGGCAACATGGTATAGACATACCTGCAAGAGACTATAAAAGCTAGTAAAGCATGTCCTAAATGTGCCATTACTACTCCCCACTGATAGAGAGTGGAAGAATGTCTGGGTTCTGTGAAATGGGGTAACCAACCCTTAAAACATTGACAAATAGATTACATAAGGTCTCTGCCTACTTCTCAGAGATATAAATATGCCTTGACTACTGTGGATACTACTAGGTTGTTTATTGCATACCTTGGCAAGGCAGCTTCCCAGAGGGATATCATCCAAGCTTTGGAAATATTAAGTGCCTGGTATGGAAAACCCTTAGAAATTGCAAGTGACCAGGGCTCCCATTTTACTGGGGTCATGGTTAAGGGTTGGGCAAAAGGTCTGGATATTTAGTAGATTCTGCATGTCCCCAAACTGGTTGCAAGCAGGAATGATTAAAAGGTACAATGGCTCTTGAGAGAAAAGCTTCAGGTTTTAGCCCCAGAAGAGCCAATATTAAAGGGGTGGACCACCAGACTGGCTACTGCCATTTACTTATTGAATGAATAGCCTTGAAGTACAGGCTACTCTCCACTACACTTAGTGATCAAGGAACATGCACTGCCCTTGCATATACACTGGAAGACCCCGTGTTAGAAATATGTTAGAAAGACCCCATGTGTGGGAAGGAGGGTTGTTATTACCTGCCCCCCGTGTTTTACAACCAGAGACTTCAGACAAATGGACAAGGCCATGGAAAATATTTAAGCTCCTTCCTGGCAGTATATCTTTTGCCTTGGGGAGAGGAAATAACTCAAGGTTTGCAGATACAAACTTAGATCCTGAGGTGGCCAGCCCCCGTACATGTGTTTTTACCTGATGACAGGAAAGGCTCTTTGCTTCAAGGAATGTATGTTTTATATTTCTGGCCTATAACCCTCATGCCTATAGAGCTTCATCCTGATCTTGCTAGCATAGCCAGAGGAGACCTGGTTTGGTACTCCCACCAAAACTCCCAGGCAAAAACCCCTGGCTGCCATTATCTTTTCACAGGATGAACAGACAGCTTATATTCTTCCCAAGTGATGAGACTTGCCTCTAATGGTTTCTAAAGATTTGTTATCTATTCGACCAACCTGATCGCAGTCAACAGCCTGGCAGCATGAGCCCACACGTCAAGGGTCAACAACATCTCTCATTGCTGGGTATGTACTGAACTTCCAGTGGATGCAGCCAAAGAGATCTCATGGCAGATAGTACCACCTACTGAACAGAACTGGACTTGGTTAGGGCGAAATAATCGCAGCTCCCCAGCCTGGAAAGAAGTATGGTGGGCAGCTGAAGCATTTGCTCCACTGTGACATAGACAATTCTCCCCCCATCCTTGGTTATGCCATCCAAAATGGGTACAGGGATGGCTTATGGTTGAACATGCATATTGAAGAGAAAAGGCATGAAGGTGTTTTGAACAGCATCAGGGAAACCCCCAGTGAGCAGCCGGGTGGACCCCCAAGTCTTTTTCTAATATCACCATATCTACAGTCCCCAAAAATGGTGGGATGGCCACCCCTATGTAGAGACAAAGTCAACTAATCAGCTTCCTAAAGGTTATATGTGTGTTTGTGGATGATATGGATGGCCCTACCTACCCGTTAATTGGATAGGACAATGCACGTGGGGAAGACACTATATAAAAGGGCAAATTCTCACCTCCCTTCCAGAAACACCCCACAATTGGGATTTAGTATATCACCATTGGCACCATGAAAAATGAGCTGCCTGGTGGTTTTATCCTTTAGCCCTCTTTCGTCCAGGAGCTGGAACCATTAAGGTAGAATTAGAAAGGAGGCCCTAGCTGAGCATACAGCTCATGCCTTTAATCTAACAAGACAAGCTTTAACTCTAGTGATGGATGAAACTACCAAATGGGAAGGACTGTTTTACAGAATAGAATGGTCTTAATCTTTTAACAGTTGCTTAAGGAGGAACGTGTGCAGTTTTACATGCTGAATGTGTATATATGTCCCTAACAATCAAGATTCTGTTGAGTGTGCTCTATATGAAATAGATAAAAAGGTAAAGGTTATCCACATCCCCTCACAGGATCTTTTGCAGTTCTGATGGGCCTCTATGACAGGGACTCGGCGATGGATAATAGTTACCTTGGCTTGCTTAGCTAGATTTTTAGTTGCTTTTGTTGCTCACTCTACTATTGTGGTGGTTTATGGGCCCAAGGAAATGCCCTGTGGAATAAGGTATCTCCTAAAACACAGGCCATTTAAGGAGTGGAGTGTGGGGCCCGAAATAGTTTTAAATGTAAACAGCCTGCTAAAATGGCCATCCTAAGTGCTTCCGGGTCTGAAGTTCCAGGGAAGAATGATTCAGCATAGCTTATATAACCACGATTCAGCATCTATTATATAATTGTGATGCAGCATATGTCTAGCCAATCACATACTCCATGTATGACATATTCTTTTGGCAAAATGCCACTTTTGTGTAATTTAGTATATAAGGCCCACCGCCGTGTAGGGTACAGAGTGGGGGGAACAAATAAAAATTGATCACTCTACTGGCAATTCCCTGTGCAATTCACCACCAGACCGGAATGACTGATCCTTGAGCTAGGACCTGAGGGTATGAACAAACTGCATATGTGTGATTCCAACTGTGTAACATTCTGGAGAAGTCAAAATTATAAAGACAGTGAAAAGGTCAATATTTGCCAGGGTTTTGGAGAGAAAGAGAAAAGGATGAACAGAAAGAGTACAAGGGATTTTAGGACAGTGAGGGTATTCATATAATACCATAATGGTAGATACATGAACTTCTGCATTTGCCAAAACCCATAGAATTATACTACACATAGAGTGTCCTCTCTCACTTGCCAAAACCCATAGAATTATATTGCACATAGAGTGTCCATCCTTTCAAAGAACTTTATACTTTGAAAGGATGCTTTTGTTGCATTTAAGTTAGACCTCACTAAAGTTGAAAAAAATTTTAATGAGCTACCATCACATTCTACCAGAATGGCTAAAATAAGAAATAGAACTATGGGCTTAAATAATATTATCATTGGTTCATCAATTATAACACATGCCATATTAATCAAGATAATAATAAGGGGAAATGTCTGTGGGTGTGATGAAACTATACTATCTACTCAATTTTCTCTAACCCTAAAAGTGCTCTAATAATAATAAAGTCTAATAATTTCCTAAAATAGCATCAAAAATAAAATCTTAAAATGAACCTGAAACTCCAAATACAAAAATTAAATTCAAATGTATCAAATACCTAAATTTAAGCGCTAAAAACACAGAAGTCTTATAAGAAAACAAGGTATCAATCTAGTTAACTTCAAATGGATCAAACACCTAAATTTAAGGGCTGAGACCATAAAGTCTTATAAGAAAACCAGGCAGGGTGCACAGGTGGTTCAGTAGTAGAATGCTTGCCTTCCATGCAGGAGACCTGGGTTCAATTCCCAGACCATGCATCCCCCAAAAGAACAAAACAAAAGAAAAAAAAACAGGCATTAATCTTCATGACCGTGGATGAAGTAATGGTTTCTTAGTTAAGAAAAGTGAAAGAAACGATACAAAAAAAAACAGATAAACTGAACGTCATCAAAATTTAAATGTTTGTACTTTAAAAATCATCAAAAAAATGAAGACAATCTAAAAAATGGAAGAAATATCTGTAAATCATATATCTGAAACGGGACTTGTATCTAGAATATGTATAGAATTTGAACCAACAATTTAAAAAAAAAGATAAATAACCTACTTAAAGGATTTGATTAGGCATTTCTCCAAAGAAGATACATAAATGGTTAATAAGCACATTTAAAGATGCTCAACATCATTAGCCTCATGGGAAATACAAATCAAAACCAAAATGAGATACCATTTCACACTCACTAAGACGATTATAATCAAAAATAAATATGGGAGGTGCAAGGGTAGTTCAGTGGTAGAATTCTCACCTGCCATGAGGGAGACCCATGTTCAACTCCCAGCCAATGAACTTCCCAAACAAAGAAACCAACAAAAACAAACAAACAAAAACTTCAACAAATGGTGCTATAATTATGGAATACTCACATGGAAAAAGAATGAAATGTGACCCCACCATACAGCACACACACAAAAAGAAATATGACAAGCGTTGATGAGAAGATAAAAAACTACAACCCTTCTGCATTGCTGGTGGAAATGTAAAATGGTACAGCTGCAGTATGGCAGTCTTTTAAAAAGTGAAACATATAGCAGCTATATTAGCCAGCAACTTCACTTCTTGGTAATGCAAAGGAGAATACATAAATGTTCATAATAGTACTACTTATAACAGCCAAGAGTAGAAACAACTCAAATGTTAATCAACTGATAAATGGATAAATAAAATGTAGTGTATCCATACAATGAACTATTATTTGGCAATAAAAAATACGGAATACTTACACATGCTACAACATGGATAAACCATGAAAACAACACGCTAACTCAAAGAAGCCACTCTCAAAAGACCACATATCATATGACTCCATTTACAGGAAATTTCCAGAATAGACACATCTACAAAGACAATAGATCAGTGGTTGCCTGGGGCTAGAGTTGGGGCAGGTATAGAGAAGGTACTGCTAGGAAGGAGAACAAGAAAACCTTCTTGGGTGATAAAAGTGTTCTGTATCTTATGGTAGAGGTTATATAGATAGATGTCAAAACACAGAACTTTATACTTTGAAAGGATGCTTTTTTGCATTTAAGTTAGACCTCACTAAAGTTGAAAAAAATTTTAATGAGCTGCCATCACATTCTACCAGAATGGCTAAAATGAAAAATACTGACTGTACCAAAAGTTGGTACAGGTATACAACAACCAGAGTTCTCATTCATTGTTGATGAGAGTGAAAAATAAAACAACTGCTTTGGGAAAAGGTCTTTCAGCTTCTTATAAAACATAACTATTACCCAGCAATTCCACTCCTAAGTGTTTATTTACCTAAAAGAAGTAAAAACATGAAAACTTATACAACAGTGTTCATAGCAAAAACTAACAACAGCTCAGATGTCCACCAATAAAATGGGTAAACATGTTGTGGTATACTAATGAAACAGAATAATCCTCAAAAAAAAGGGGGGTGGTGGTGCGTGGAACATACTGGTATAAACCAAACCACAACAGTATATACTCGATACTCAATTTATATGAAATCTAGAACAGGCAAAATTAATGTTTGGTAGAAAAAAAATCAGGAGATTGGTTACCCCTGGGAAGTGGGATAGGGACTGACTGAGAAGGGTCAGGAAGGAGTTTTCTGGGGTGACAGTCATATTTTATATCAAGATAAGAATTTGGATTACATAGGTTTACACATTTGTTAAAATCAATGCGCCCTTAAAATTTGTACATTTTCTTGCATACAAATTTTACCTCAAAAGGAAAACAATATGTATACAAATACTGAACTCTAATTATATGTATATTAAAGTATTTAGGGTGAAATGAACCAGTCTCTGATTTGCTTAGAAATGTTCTTTACAATATGATGAATCAGGACAGATAAATGATAAAACAAATATAAACATTATGGTATCCATTGTATGGTTTCACTTCTTGATGGATATTTGGGTTGTTCCCCATTTTTGACAATTATAAATAAAGCTGCCATGACCATTCTTGTATATGAGTCTTTGTGTGGACATACGCTATTAGTTCTCTTGGGTAAAAATCTAGGACTGGAATGGCTGCATAATACGGGGTAAATGTTTTAGCTAGTTTTTTAGAAACTGCTAAATTGTTTTCCAAAGTGAATGTACCATTTTACATCCCCAAATGCCACATACAAGAGTCAGTTTTTCCAAATCTTTGCAAACACCTGATATGGTCAGCAATAAAAAAGAATGAACTATTGATGCTACAACAAAGATGAACCTCAAAATAACTATGCTGATGACATCCAAGGGCAAAAGTCTCCCTGACAATGGGGACTTGACTCCCAGCGTAGAGCCTGGCCCTGGCACTGAGGAATCAACAATGCCTTCCAGACTAAAAATGGGAAAAGAAATTTACAAAATAAGGTACCAGGTATTTATTTGGGAGAGACTCAGAGCTAGCACTCTGAAGCTATGAAAGTCAGCAGTACCACATACAGGACTGCTTAAAAATTGAAAAAGTGATCAGCCATCAAGGAGAGATATGAATGAAGCTGCTCTGGATAGGATTAATATATATCAGAAAACTGGGTAAAGGATAATATCATCCATATTTTAAATTTTCATCTTCTGTGTGAGACTAAAGGGAGAGAATTTATTTGGTGCAAAATTTGTATTTTGGGTAGTGCATTTCGTAATTTAACTTGTATGGTCAGTTTACTTGAACACCACTAAGTACACAGAATCTTGAATAGGGCATGAGATTCTGTTGGGTTGTTCAAATTAATGTGATACCCTGATAAATCCCAGAGTGATATAAAGAAGTATTTGCAAAGTCCCCTTGGAGGAATGGGGAGAAAGAAGGAAATATTCAACTTCCCCATTTGGAGAATTTCTGATATTCTCTTAAGCAGTTTAGACAAACAAATCAAAAGGCAAACTCTCGATCTTGGGGTTTGCCCCTATGAAACTTATTCCTGCAAAGGATAGGCTAAGCTTACTTAAAATTATGCCTAAGAGTCACCCCCAGAGAACCTCTTTTGTTGCTCAGATGTGGCCCCTCTCTATAAGCCAACATGGCAAGTGAACTCATTGCCCTCCCCCACTATGTGGGAAATGACTCCCAAGGGTGTAAATCTCCCTGGCAACATGGGACAGAAACCCCAGTGTAAGACAGGACCTGGCATTAACGGATTGAGAAAGCCTTCTTGACCAAAAGGACGGAGAGAGAAATTCGAACAAATAAAGTGTCAGTGGCTGAGAAATTTCAAACAGAGTTGAGAGGTTACCCTGGAAGTTATTCTTATGCATTATATAGATATCCTTTTTAGTTTCTGGTATATTGCAGTGGCTAGAGGAAAGTACCTAAAACTGTAGAGCTGTGTTCCAGTAGTAGCCTTGATTCTTAAAAACTGTATAATGATATAGCTTTTACAACGTGACTGTGTGATTGTGAAAACCTTGTGACTGATGCTCATTTTATCTGGGGTATGGACAGATGAATAAAAAATATGGATAAAAATAAACAATAGAGTGGATAAAAGTTAAAGTAAGTTGGATACATGGAAACACTAGTGGCCAATGAGAGGGAAGGGTAAGGTGTATAGTATGTATGCGTTTTTTTTTTTTTATTTCTTTTTCTGGAGTGATGCAAATGTTCAAAAAAATGATCATGGTGATGAATACACAACTATGTGATCATATTGTTAGCCAATGACTGTACACCATATATGAATTATTTGTTTGTTAAGAATATTTGTATGTAAAGTTCTATCAATAAAAATATCTTTTTAAAAAAATAGTGTATCAGGACTAAGAAAGTTCAGATAGAGTTGAGAGGCTATTCAGGAGGCTACTCTTAAGCAAGATCCAGCTAGATAATGCGAATTGCCATGGTATGCCATATCCCAATAAGCATCGTTCCTGTTAACCCTAAAGAACACACCTAGGGCTCTAACAGAGACTTTACAAAAGTTTCACATACTAAGTTTACTTTCCTGAAACCAATAACATCCAGAGGGTTCCTAGGCCAGATAAGAAACCCAGAGGGGCTAATCTCTCCAAGAATATCAACTAACCCATCCCCCTATACTATACTGTTGATACCCCTTTACAACATGAAAAAGTTAGAATGGTCATAGCCCAAAGACCCCTAATACACTGCGAATAGGATCAAAGGGGGAGAAGTTATAATAGAGAACACAGAATTTACAAAACAAGTATGACTGCTGAATCACTATAATATTACTTTTAGCTTCTAGTATTTTGGCGCAGCTAGAAAGAAAAACCTGAAAATGTGGAATGGCGACCCATATCAAACTTTGAAAACTATTCCGTAATTACTTGTTTAAAATGTACTTTGAAAATTATTGTTTTTGAATATTTATATCACAATAAAACCTGTTTTAAAAAATAACCACTGAAAGAAGCCAAACAATGTTAATATATAGTCACAATTTTATTTATATAAATTTCTGGAAAATTCAAACTTATATATAGTGAAGGAAAGCAGATCAGTGTTGCCTTGGAACAAGAAGGGCGGGTGAGGCAAGGAGGGAAGGATTACAAAGGGGCTGAAGGAAACTTTTGGGCATAATGGATATATATGTTTATTATCTTGACTGTGATAATGGTTTCCCAGGTGTCGAGAGCTACCAAATTGTAGACTTTATGAGCAGTTTACTGCATGTCATTTAAAACCCAATAAGATTGTTAAAATGTGTATTAATAGAATCTAGATGAATGTTGAATGTAAAATCTTACAGCATTGCTGTGTGTCTGAACACTTAATAATAAAATATTCCCTTTCAACTTTGATGGGTTCTATAAAAATATCTTAGATCATAAAGGTAAAAATGATGTTTAAGAAATTGGAATTCTGACAATTACCATTAGACCGTGGCAATCATTTGTTTGGTTTCCCCCACTATTCCTATCATAGAAAAAGTGACTCCATAAAAATCAGGAATTGGGTTCTATATGCATCTTCATGTTCCAATACAACACCTGGTATAAAAGAGGTATGCAGTAAGTGACCACTGTACATAAGACCATATTATAAAGAAAAAGCTACAAGATAAACATTTCAGAACATGCAGGAGTGGTTTCAAGGAAGAGGGTATAGTAAGAAGTTCTAGGAATCAGTCCCTCCACAGAAACTAATAAACTAGCAAAAACTGTCTAAAGTAATTATTTTGCATGTACTTTTGTTTTTTGGGGTGCATGGGTAAAGCAACTATTGTGGAACTCTGGAGACTAGTTAAACATGTGCAACATCCAAGGTAGAGCTTGATAAAGAAGGAAGCTGGGTAATTTCAGTGAATTTCAGAATTCTGTGCTGGGGCTATCATCACCCAAGCTCCCAGCCCAATGGCAGGCAGTCAAAGGGACAAAGGCCCACATTTCTGGTGCACCTTGCAGCTGCCAGAATCAGGAACAAGTACCACGTCCTCCAAAACTCAGGGCTGTATATTTTGATCACTGCTTTTAATCATAGAGGAGTAGGCACAAAAGCTGGACATTGTTTAAGCTCCCTCAAGTTGAAGCAGCTTCTTGGGAAGCCTCAGTAGAGGGGATTTAAAGAACCAGAACCTCTTATTCTTTTCTTTTCTTTTCTTATTTGATGCCAATATTTAAGGAAATCTGTCAAATCACTGGATAACTGTACAGATGATGGAACAGAGACTTCAGTGAACACATACAACAAGAAATACAGTCTCTACAAATAATAGTTTTTAAAAAGTCACTAAGCAAACAGAAAACTTACAGTCTTCAGCAAATAACAGCAATTCCTAGAGAGGAGGAAATCTAGTTTCCAGAGTAACACCTGAAAATATTCAGTTGTCCAGTTCTCAACAAAAGATTACAAAAGATGAAAAAAAGAAATTGATGAAACCATCCCTGAGGCAAGCCCAGACACTGATCTAACTAAAAGGATTCAAGGCAACTGTCTTTAAAGAGCTCAAGAACACATGGACAAAGAACCAAAAGAAATTAGGAAAATCAATGAACAAGTAAATAATAGCAATAAAGTCACAGAAATTATGAAAAGGAATTGAACTGAAATTCTGGGGTAAAAAAAGCACAACAGCTAAATTAAAAATTCACAAGAGGGGTTCAAAGCAGATTTGTGTAAGCACAAAGAAGAATCAGAGAACTTGAAGATAGGACAATTGAAATTATCCAGTCTGATGAACAACGAAAAAAAAGAAATCTTACCATAGCCTAAGGGATCTATGGACATGATCAAACATACGCATTATGGTAGTAGTGGAAAGAGAAGAGGGAGAAAGGGCCTGAAAAAAAATATTTAAAGAAATAGTGGGCAAAAAAATCCCAAAATTGATTTTAAAAGACATGAATCCTAGCAGCTCAACTTTTATAAACTCAAAGAGATTCACATTAAGACACAATGTACTCAAACTGTAAAAAGACTAGGAGAGAATCTTGAAAGCCAGAGAAAAGCAACCAATCACATACAAGGGATCCTCAGTAAGATTAACAGGCAATTTCTCATCAGAAACCACGTAAACCAGAAGGCAGAGAGATGATATATGTAAGTGTTGAAAGAAAAAAACTATCAACCAAGAATCCCATATCTGGCAAATCTATCTTTCAAAAGTCAAAGAGAGGGCGGGGCCATGGTGGCTCAGCAGGGAAAGTTCTCGCCTGCCATGCTGGAGACTGGGTTCCATTCCCAGTGCCTAGCCATGCAAAAAAAAAAAAGTGAAGGAGAAGTGAGGGACAGAGTGGTGGTCACAGTCAGGAGCTCAACCCCTATCCACCCTCAGCTCACCCTCTGCTGGGCTGGCTGGAGCACCATGGAGATCTATGAGCATTCGTTTCACTACTTAACTACATGAGAATGATCTGGAGCAGAGATACACAGTGTTTAAGATAGAAGTGCTAATGAATGGAAAGAAAAACATTTTGTTGAAGAACAGTACAGCCAGTTTCATGCCTTGCACAAAAAGTTTAAGAACTATATAAGGGCGGGCCATGGTGGGTCAGCAGGCAAGAATGCTTGTCTGCCATGCCAGAGGACCCGGGTTTGATTTCTGGTGCCTGCCCATGTAAAAAAAAAAAAAAAAAGAACTATATAAAAACTCCAGAAATCCCTGCTAGTCTAGTTTGCTAGCTGCCGGAATGCAATATACCAGAAACAGAATGGCTTTTAAAAAGGGGAATTTAATGAGTTGCTAGTTTACAGTTCCAAGGCTGAGAAAATGTCCCAATTAAACAAGTCTATAGAAATGTCCAATCAAGGCATCCATCCAGGGAAAGGTATCTTGGTTCAAGAAGGCTGATGAAGTTCAGGGTTTCTCTCTCAAGTGAGAAGACACATGGCAAACACAGTCAGGGCTTCTCTCTCAGCTCTCAGCTGGAAGGGCACATGGCAAACACGGCATCATCTGCTAGCTTTCTCTCCTGGCATCCGGTTTCATGAAGCTCCCTGGGAGGCGTTTTCCTCCTTCATCTCCAAAGGTGGCTAACTCATGGACTCTCTGCATATTGGTGCTGCAGCATTCTCTGCTCTCTCTAAATCTCTTTCATTCTCCAAAATATTTCTTCTTTTATAGTACTCCAGAAACTTATCAAGACCCACCCAAACAGGTGGAGACACCCTCCAGCTAATCCAGTTTAACAAGCACCCTTGATTAAACCAATCTCCAGGGAGACGATCTAATTACAATTTCAAACATACAATACTGAACAGGGATTAGAAGAAACAGCTGCCTTTACAAAATGGGATTAGGATTAAAGCATACCTTTTCTAGGGTACATACATCCTTTCAAACTAGCACACCTGCTAAACTGTGCCCCAAAAGTCTTGAAACAATAAGACGCTTTAGAAACATTTATAGGCTCTCACTTTAGAAAATGAAGAACTTTCCAGTTTCTTGATTTGTTAAATGTGCAACACCTGCCCTCTCTGCCCAAACACAGATCTTTGGACGAGACAAAATCTAAAGAAACAAGCAAACTATCCTACCAGTGGTGCTGTTGTTTCTCAGGGATCCATATGTGATGCCTTCAGCTAGCAATATTCCAAACGTGGTTACTGAAGGAGTTTCCAAGGGATATTTTACCCTCATCTGTAGCCCACATTGAAATCCTACAGGGCTAAAAACTGGAAACAAGTTTCAAAGCTGTAATCAAGGAAATATATAGCTACCAAATTAACCAAAACCCTATGACATAACAGCTCTAACTAGTAGTAAAACTCACAGTCTCAGCTTAATTCAGGGCAGGAATATTTCCATTAGACTAGTGCTTTTAAAAATAGAAACTGAACCAGGTGGTGGTCAGGTTAGAGAAATGTTTAAGAAATAGAATGTAACTGTCAACTTAGAAATCCACGAAAAGGAGGCTACAGAATGTCCCTAGTAGCACTGAGTGCAACAAAACAAAGTTACTCTCTGTTGCAGTAGCACCACATGCTAAATGAAAATCATCCTGAATCACACTAAGACTGATCACTTGCGGTAGGTTTATACACAAACATTTTTACCATGAAATTTCCTCTGACAGTGTTAAGTACATCCTGAAGCACTGGCACCAGGTAAATATCATAGAAACATACTATGCTAAATGTGAGAAAGGAACTAAAGTAGAATTTAATTATACTGTATCATGGCATTTTTATTTTTGTTACAGTGACATTCTGTCACACCTACAGATTAGCTTCTAATATCAGTACATAAGACAAAATGGGGTATTATTAAGATTTCCCTTGAAAGCCCTTTACAAAGGTACCATATTAGTAATCTGTACATTCAATACAAGGTTCTTCCCCAAAAGTGGGAAGAAATGCTGTCTCTTTGACTGAAGATCAAATGAAATTGTTGATGTTTAGCTAGGGGCCATTTTGTATAAAAAATACTTTCCTTTAAACAATAATAAAATCATATCAACCCTGCAAAATACTTGCCCTCTGAGAGGCAGATATGAACCAACATATCTGAGGGAATGCTAAATCGAAAACACTCCTCTTGCTTTACTTCAAAGGCCTATTTTCACTAAATAGGTGGTATTACAGCAGCATTTAATCTAATTGTCTTTACTGTTTCCTTTTCACTGACTTTATTGCTGATTAATGCAAGCTAATTATATTTATGAAAATTCCACTGTATATCACACATTCAAATTTTGAGTTGTGAAGAATAAAAACTTATATGCTACCTTTAAAAAAGGGGGGTGGGGTGGGAATTAAGACATTCTCACATAAAGAAAACCTAACGGAGTTCTTCAGTAACACAACTGTCCAACAAGATATACTAAAGGGAATCTCTCTGGATGAAATCAAAGAACACTAAATGGTAACTTGAAGCCATACAAAAAAGAGGTCTC
This sequence comes from Myrmecophaga tridactyla, assembly GCA_004026745.1. NCBI lineage: Eukaryota > Metazoa > Chordata > Mammalia > Pilosa > Myrmecophagidae > Myrmecophaga > Myrmecophaga tridactyla. The sequence goes on from PVIY010039618.1 coordinate 17,556, forward strand.
CTGTAAAGGCAATTACATAGGTATATATAAAAGCTATTATCATTACATTTTTTACGTGTAGCTCCTGTTTTGTTTCCTAAAGGTTTAAAAGACAAATGCACAATGCAAAAAATATTAATGGGCACACACATATAAATAAGGCATAACTTGAGATAGAAACAATACAAAGAGGAGGGGTGTGCTGGTTTGAAAGGATGTATGTCTCCTAGAAAAGCCATGTTTTAATCAAAATCTCATTTTGTAAAGGCAGAATAATTCCTATTCAATACTGTATGTTTGAATCTGTAATTAGATAATCTCCCTGGAGTTGTGACTTAATCAAGAGTGGTTATTAAGGTGGATTAAGTAGAGGCATGTCTTCACCCATTTGGGTGAGTCTTGATTAGTTTCTGAAGTCCTATAAAAGAGGAAACATTTTAGAGAATGAAGGAGATTCGGAGAGAGCAGAGAATGCTGCAGCACCTTGAAGCAGAGCCCACGAGCAGTGACCTTTGGAGAAGAAGAAGGAAAATGCCTCCCAGGGAGCTTCATAAAAACGGAAGCCAGGAGAGAAAGCTAGCAGATGATGGTGTGTCAGCGGTGTGCCCTTCCAGGTGAGAGAGGAACCCTGACCATGTTCACCGTGTGCCTTTCCAGATGAGAGAGAAACTCTGTGTTCATCATGTGCTTCTCACTTGAGAGAGAAACCCTGAACTTCATCGGCCTTCCTGAACCAAGGTATCTTTTCCTGGATGCCTTTGATTGGACATTTCTATAGACAATGTAAATTGGGACATTTTCTCAGCCTTGGAACTGTAAACTAGCAACTAATTAAATTCCTCTTTTTAAAAGCCATTCTGTTTCTGGTATATTGCATTCCAGCAGCTAGCCAACTACAACAAAGGGAATGGAGATAGCAGAATTAACGCATGTTATTAAAGCTAAATTGCTATCAATCCAAACCAAATTATTATAAATTTAAAATGTTACTTATGATTACCATGGTAACCACTAAGAAAATAACTAAAAATATATAGAAATGTGAATGAAGAGGGCATCAAAATGGTACCCTAAAAACATCAAACAGAAAAAAGGCATACTGGAGGAACCGAGGAACAAAAAAAAGATACAGATACTTAGAAAACAAACAGTATAATGGCAGAAATAAGTCCTCTCCTACAAATAATTAAGTGTAAATGGTTTAAACCACTGTGATGGTTAGGTTCTGGTGTCAACTTGGCCAGACAATGGAACCCAGTTGTCTGGTCAGACAAGCACTGGCCTGCTACTGCCAGGACAGTTCATGGCTAGTTATAAACCAGACGGTTGGTTTATTAGATCATCAGTCAGTTGACTGAATCTGTGGCTAATTACATCTACTATCAACTAAGGGCATGTCCTGTCGAAGAAGATAACCCAAATCAGTTGAAGACTTTTAAGGGACAAGAAGAGAATTTTCGACTGGGGAGCCAACATGGCGGCTTAGCAAGATGTGGGATTTAGTTTGTCCTTGAGAACAGCTAATAAATAGCCAGAAACAGTACAGAACAACAGTTGGGGCCACTCCAGTGACCAAACTCACAGCGTACCCCCGTCTGGACCAGCTGGACTGGCTGCGAGGCCACCCAGAACTGTGAATTCCCCAAGCCAAGGCAGCCGGTGCCCCTCCCCCACAGGTTGCTTCCCAGAGGGGAAAGGAAACAGACTTTACTAGTAGCAGGGGCTAAGCACAACCAAATGCCAATTGTGCAACTACTTTACAAATTCTGACTATTAAAAATAGTCCCCCAGCTCAGCTCAACCTCGAGTAAAAGCAGAGGTCACTGGTTTTTGCACCAGTACAGAGGTGGCAGGGCTGACAGAAAAAGGAAAAAGACAAAAAACAGGTTTTTTTGGATCTGAAAAGGTCTGGGCCCTGCAGGAAAGGAGGGGACAGAAAGGGCCTGGAGATACACAGAGCAACTGAACAATTTAAGCTCTTGATTGGTAAACCCAAGGAACAGGGTCCTGCTCTGAAACGGATTTTTCTTTTTTTCTTTTGTGGCTGTGTTTCTACCGATTGATCACTCTTTGGATACAGCTGCAGGGCATCTTGGGCTCCACTGCCCATGGCATAGGTAGAAACAGGCTTGTTTGTGAGCTTGTCTAGAGCCTGTGCCTTTCCCAGGAGAGGCGTAGAGACCAGCAAAAGTGGAATTCCTTCCTCAAGGAATTCAGACCCCAGGTTAAACGATTAAAGCCAGCCTACAACCTCTCCTCTGTCTCCACCACGCCTCTAGCAGGCAGAGTTTGCTGAAATTAAAGGTACTACATCACCTTATGCTGTTGGGACCTGAAGGCAGAAAAGCACCACATACTGGGCAGGATAGGAAAAACGAGAGTCCAGAGGCTTCATAGGAAAGCCTTTTAATCTGCTGCATCTCACCCTCAGGGAAAACTGATGCAGTGGACTCTTTCCTCCTGAGAGGAGACCAGTTTGGTCTGGGAAAATCTGACTGGGGTGTATAATATATAAGTAAACCCTCCTAAGGGGTGGAGGGAAGGCACCACACAGGCAGGGCAAGAAACAAAAAAACAAGAACTGAAAAATTCTGATTTATTAAACAAAACCTAAGTTAGAGGACTAGAATAAGCTGAACTGAATGTCAAAAAACAGACAACAAAGTCATCCAGTAAGTAAATCCTAGGGGAAAAAAAGAGTGAAAACTATCTCCAGAATAAACTAATTAAAGTAATTAAATGCCTAGACACCAGCAAAAAATAACCAGTCATACTAGGAAAATTGAAGAAATGGCCCAGTCAAAGGAACAAACTAACAATTCAAACGAAACACAGGAGGTGAAACAATTAATTCAGAATGTTCAATAAGACATGGAAAACATCATCAAAAATCAAATCAATGAATTGAGGGAGGATATAAAGAAGGCAAGGAATGAACAATAAGAAGAAATCCAAAGTCTGAAAAAACAAATCACAGAACTTATGGGAACGAAAGGCACAGTAGAAGAGAAGAAAAAAAAAACAACGGAAACCTACAATGTCAGATTTCAAGAGGCAGAAGATAGGATTAGTGAACTGGAGGATGGGACATCTGAAATCCAACAAGCAAAAGAAAATATAGGGAATAGAATGGAAAAATGTGAGCAAGGACTCAGGGAATTGAATAACAACATGAGTTATTATTGAATAAGCACATGAATATACGTGTTGTGGGTGTCGCAGAAGGAGAAGAGAAGGGAAAAGGAGGAGAAAAACTAATGGAGGAAATTATCACTGAAAATTTCCCAACTCTTATGAAAGACTTAAAATTACAGATCCAAGAAGTGCAGCATACTCCAAAGAAAATAGATCCAAACAGACATAGTGCAAGACACTTACTAATCATAATGTCAGATGTCAAAGAAAAAGAGAGAATCTTGAAAGCAGCAAGAGAAAAGCAAGCCATCACATACAACAGAAGTCCAAGAAGACTATGCGTTGATTTCTCAGCAGAAACCATGGAGGCAAGGAGCAAGTGGGATGACATATTTAAGTTACTAAAAGAGAAAAACTGTCAACCACGAATTTTATATCCAGCAAAACTGTCCTTCAAAAATGAGGGGGAAATTAAAACATTTGCAGGCAAAAATTCACTGAGAGAATCTGTGACTAAGAGACCAGCTCTGCAAGAAATACTAAAGGGAACACTAGAGGCAGATACAAAAAGACAGGAGAGAGAGGTGTGGAGAAGAGAAAGAAATGAAGGCTATCAGTAAAGGTAAAAAGAAGAAAAATTAGATATGACATATAAAATCCAAAAGGCAAAATGGTAGAACAAAGTACTGCCCATACAGTAATAACACTAAATGTTAATGGATTAAGGTCCCCAATCAAAAGGCATGGACTGACAGATTGGATTTAAAAAAAAAAGGACCCATCTATATACTGTCCAAAAGAAACGTATCTTAGATCCAAGGATAAACAGGTTGAAAGTGAAAGGCTGGGAAAAGATATTCCATGCAAATAACAATCAGAAAAGAGCAGGAGTAGCTATACTAATATTCAACAAATTAGACTTCAAATGTAAAACACCTGAAAGAGACAAAGTAGGACATTTTATGTATTAATAAAAGGAACAATTCAGTAAGAAGCCATAACAATCATAAACTATTTATGCACCGAGCCAGAATGTTGCAAAATACATGAGGCAAACAATTAAAAGAGAAATAGACACATCTACCATAATAGTTGGAGACTTAAATTCCACACTCTCATCAATGGACAGAACATATAGACAGAGATCAATAAAGAAAGAGAATTTGAATAATACAATGAGCTAGACTTAACAAACATATATAGAACATTACACCCCACAACAGCAGGATACACCTTTTTCTCAAGTGGTCATGGATCATGCTCAAGGACAGACCATATGCTGGGTCACAAAGCAAGTCTCAATAAATTTTAAAAGACTGAAATCATAAAAAACACTTTCTCAGATCATAAGGGAATGAAGCTGGAAATCATTAATAGGCAAAGCGCCAGAAAATTCACAAATATATGGAGGCTCAACAACACATTCTTAAACCAGTGGGACAAGGAAGAAATTACAAGAGAAATCAGTAAATATCTTGAGACAAATGAAAATGAAAACACAACATATCAAAATTTAGGGGATGCAGCAAAGGCAGTGCTAAGAGGTAAATTTATTGCCTTAAAGCCTATATCAAAAAAGAAGAGCAAAAATCGAGGAATTAACTGTACACTTGGAAGAACTAAAGAACAGCAAATTAATCCCAAAGCAAGCAAAAGGAAAGAAATAATGAAGATTAAAGCAGAAATAAATGAAATTGAGAACATAAAAACAATCGAGGAAATTAACTACACCAGAAGCTGGTTCTATGAGAAAATCAGTAAGATTGATGGACCCTTAGCAAGATTGATGAAAAGAAGAAGAGAGAGGATGCAAATAAATAAAATCAGAAATGGAAGAGGAGACATAACCACTGACCCCGCGGAAATAAAGCAAGTAATGAAAGGATACTATGAACAACTTCATGCTAATAAATTCGACAATGTAGATGAAATGGACAACTTCCTAGAAAGGCATGAACAACCACCTTTGACTCAAGAAGAAATAGATGACCTCAACAAACCAATCACAAGTAAAGAAATTAAATCAGTCATTAAGAAGCTCCCCAAAAAGAAAAGTCCAGGACCAGATGGCTTCACATGTGAATTCTACCAAACATTCCAGAAAGGATTAGTACTAATCCTGCTCAAACTCTTCAAAAACATTGAAGAGAAGGGAAAGCTACCTAACTCATTCTACGAAGCCAACATCACCCTCATACCAAAGCCGGACAAAGATATTACAAGAAAAGAAAACTACAGACCAATCTCTCTAATGAATATAGATGCAAAAATCCTCAATAAAATTCTTACAAATCGAATCCAGCAACACCTTAAA
>PVIY010039619.1:0-22984 GCA_004026745.1 Myrmecophaga tridactyla
TTTTTTTAATTAATAAAAAATTAAAAAATAAAAAAACATGGCTTTTCTAGGGTCCATACATCATTTCAAACCAGCACAACCAGATTATACATATATAGAACAACTTTTCAAAATTTAGAAATAACAATTGCCATTCTGGACTAAATGTGACTGCTCTAAGAGTGTACAATTTAGGCCCAAATTTTCTAAATGAGACCATACAATATTGCTTTTTGTTTATGGCTTATTTTGCCTCATAAAATATCTCACAGGTTCATTTACAACATTGCATGCCTCACAACTATATTCCTTTTTGTAGCAGCATAATATTCAATCATATGTATACACCATTGTTCACTGTTCTACTTCTCAGTCAGTGTATCCTTCAGCCACCTCCATCCATTCGGTATCATGTATAATATCTGAACTCAACAGTCCATAACCCTCTCTATTTTAGACAATTACATTGTTCTGGAAAGAAAAATAACTGGTAAATACACCCTCACTAAATAGAAAATCCAAACCTCCCCTTAATTCTTGTCTCTCTCCCCATTATTTATTCCTGATATGGCTGTGGTACTGTTATTGGTCTCTTATTAAACATAGCCCTTAGCATGCAATGACAGTTTTCCCCCTATATCCAGAAATTATATACTCTTTGTCAAAGATTCATAGCTTGAAGTAGTTCATGCAAGAATTTATTTATATTTGTAGTGTGAATCTTGGAAACATAGGTCTATACTATCCCTTTCAATCATGTTCACCTTCTATATGGCATTATTACTTATAGACTTACTAATGGACTGCCTTCACTTCTATCTTTTCCTTATATTTAAGTTCAACCTCATTAACTAACTGTTTATCCATCTCTAGCTTCTGTGTATCTCTATGTCCCTATATTCTGTATTTTAAGCCTCTGACTTTACCTTTACCATGGTCATAAAAGCGAAATCATGCAGTATCTATCTTTTTGTGTTTGTCTTATTTCACTCAGCATTATGTCCTCAAGGTTCATCCTACCTTGTTATGTGTTTCAGTACATCATTTCATCTTACTGCTGCATAATAGCCCATCATATGTATATGTTACATTTTGCTAATTCACTCATCTGTTGATGGACATTTGGATTGTTTCCAGCTTTTTGTGATTGCGAATAATGTTGCTATGAACATTGGTGTGCAAGTTTCTGTTTGTGTCATTGCTTTCAGCTCTTCTGGGACTTACTGAGTAGTGGTATTCTCAGATTATAGGGCAACTCAATATTTAGTTTTCTGAGTAACCTCCAGACTGTCCTCCATAGCGCCTGGACCATTATACATTCCCACAAGCAGTGCATAAGTGTCCAGATTTCTCCTCATCCTCTCCAAAATTCGTAGTTTTCTTTTTCTTTAATAGTTGCCATTCTTGTAGGTATGAGGTAGTTTCTCATTGCAGTCTCAATCTGCATTTGCCTTATAGCTAATAGAAATGAGGAACTCCTCAGGTGCTTTTTAGCCATCTTTTCTTTTTTCTCTTCAGAAAACTGCTTATTCATATGTTTAGTCCTTTTTATATTTGGATTGGTTTTCCTTTTGTTGTTTAGTTGTATGGTTTCTTGATGTATAAAGGGTATCAAACATTTATCTGATATGTGATTTCCAAATATTTGCTCCCATTGAGTTGGCTGCCTCTTCACCTTTTTGACAAGGTCTTTTGAGGTACAAAAACTTTTGATTTTGAGGAATTCCCATTTATCTATTTTTTCTTTTGTTGTTTGTACTTTGGGTGTAAAATCTGGGAAGATACCTCTTATAACAAGGTCTTGAAGATGTTTCCTTACATTTTCTTCTAGAAGTTTTATGGTACTGGTTGTTATATTTAGTTGTATGGTTCACTTTGAGATAACTTTTGTAATGGGACATAAGGTAAGAGTGCGCTTTCACTCTTTTGGCTATAGATATACAGTTCTCCCATTCTTACTTATAGAAAAGAGTATTTTGTCCCAGTTTGGTGGATTTGGAGAGCTCATTGAAGGTCAGTTGACTGTAAATTTGATGGTCTATTTCTATGCTCTTCATTTGATTCCACTGGTCAGTACTTCTATCGTTGTGCCAGTACCTTTCTGTTTTGATCACTCTGGCTTAGTAATAATTTTTGAAATCAGGAAATGTTAATCTTCCCACTTCATTCTTTTTAGGATATTTTCTAGATATTCAGTGTCTCTTTACTTCCAGATAAATTTGTTAACTAGCTCTTCCAAGTCTTCATAGAAGGTTGTTGGAATTTTTATTGGTACTGCATTGTATCTGTAGATCAATTTGGGCAGAATTGATGTCTTCCTATCCATTAGCAGGGTATGTCTTGCCACCTATTTAGATAATCTTTGACTTATTTTAGTAATGTTATGTAGTTTTCTATGTTCACTTCCTTTACATCCCTAGATAAGTTCGTTCTTAGATACTTGATTAATTTAGTCGCTATTTTGAAAGGAATTTTTTTTCGCTAATTGACTCCTCAGCTGGGTCATTTCTTGTGTACAGGAATATTATTGATTTTTGAACCTTCATTTTATACCCTTTCACCTTGCTGAATTTGTTTATTAGCTCGAGTAACTTTGTTGTTGCTTTCTCAGTATTTTCAAGTATATTATCATGTCATCTGCTATTAATGAAAGTTTTACTTCTTCCTTTCCAAGTTGGAGGCCTTTTATTTCTTTTACCCATTTGATTACTCTAGCTAGAACTTCTAGGACAATATTGAATAATAGTAGTGACAAAAGGCATGCTTTTCTCATTCTCAATCTTAGGGGGAAATTTTCAGTCTCTCAACATTGAGTATGATGTTGGCTATGGGTTTCTCATATATGTCCTTTATCATATTGTGGAATGTACCTTTGCCTCCTAACCTTTTGAACTGTTTTTATCAGAAAAGGATGTTGAACTTTATCAAATGATTTTTCAGCATCAATTACGATGATCATGTGATTTTACCTTTCAATTTTTTAATGTACTGTACTGCATTAATTATTTTTCTTGTGTTGAACCATGCTTGCATTCCTGGTTATAATCAAATTGGTCATGGTGTATAATTTTCTCAGTGTGTCTTTAGATTCAATTTGCTAGTGTTTTATTGAGAATTTTTGCATCTATGTTCATTTAGGGAGTTAGCCTGTAGTTTTCCTTTCTTATAGCATCTGTGTTAGTCAGGGTTCTCTAGAAAAACAGAACAAACAAGAGAGATGTAAATATGAGATTTATAATGTGTCTCACTTATCTATGGGAATGGCAGAGACCAATATCCATAGAGCAGGCTTTGAAGCTGGCAGCTCCAATGAAGGTTCTGGATGAACTGCACAGGAGAGTTTCACTGGCTGAAGAAGCAGTGAAAGTCTTTCTCCCTCAAACACCTTCAACTAATTGGATTATCTCATTATGAGAGGCACGCCTTAGTTGATTGCTGGTGTAATCAGCCACAACTGACTGAAGACTTAATACACCAGCCTTCCAATTTATCAACCAGCCATGAAATATTCTTTCAGCAATGGTTAAGGTGGTGCTTGCTTGGCTCGATAACTGAGCATAATTATCTGGCAAACTTAACACCAGAACCTAACCATCATAGAATCTGTACCCAGTTTTGGTATCAGAATTATTTTAGCTTCATAAAATCAGATAGGAAGTGTTCCTTTTTCCTCAATTTTTTTGGAAAAGTTTGACCACTATTGGTGTTGGTTCATTTTTGAATGCTTGATAAAATTTCCCTGTGAAGTCATCTGGCCCTGGGCTTTTCTTTGTAGTAAGATTTTTTTTATGACTAATTGAATCCCTTTACTTGAAAATTTTTTTTTTCAGATCTTCTATTTCTCCCTTGAATCAGTGTAGCTTGTTTGTATGTTTCTAGGAATGTGTCCGGTCCACCTAATTGTCTAGTTTGTTGGCATATAGTTGTTCCTAGTATACTTTTATAATTTTTAAATTTCTTCTGTGGTAATGACCTCCCTCTTATTTCTGATTTTGTTTATTTGCATCTGCTGTCTTTTTTTTGTTGTCAGCCTTTCTAGTGGTTCATCTAACTGAATTTCTCAAAGAACCAACTTTTGGTTTTATTGACTCTTTTCATTTTTCTTTTGTTCTCCCATTCATTGAACTCTGCTTTAATCTTCTTTATTTCTTTTATTCTATTTGTTTTTGTGTTAGTTTGTTATTCTTTCTCTAGTTCCTCCAGATGAGCTGTTAAGTCCTCGATGTTTGCTCTTTCTTCCTTATTTATTTTTACATGGGCAAGCATCAGGAATCGAATCCGGGTGAGAATTCTGCCATTGAGCCACTGTTGCATGGCCCTTTCTTCTTTTTTAATAAAGGCATTCAGGGCAATAAATTTCCTTCTCAGCACAGCCTTTGCTGCATCCCATAAGTCCTGATATATTGTATTTTCATTCATCTTCAAATAATTACTGATTTCTCTAGCAATTTCTTCTTTGACCCACTTGTTGTTTAAAAGTGTGTTATCTAATCTCCATATATGTATGAAGCATATGGAGGCATATTTTGGTTGGTTATTTATTTTTGAGCTTCACTCCATTGTGATCAGATAAAGTGCTTTGAATAACTTCAAGTTTTTAAATTTATAAAGACCTGTGTTGTACCCCAGCACATGATCTATCCTGGAAAATGTTCCATGAGCACTAGGGAAGAATGTATGCCCTGGTGTTTTGTGGTATAATGAACTATATTTGTCTGTTAAGTCTAATTCACTTATCAAATTATTTAAGTTTTCCATTTCCTTGTTGATCCTTTGTCTGGTTGTTCTTTCTATAGAGGAGAGTGGTATATTGAAGTCTCCTCCAATTATTGTTAAACATCCATCACTCCCTTCAGTCTGCTGCATGTACTTTGGTGCTCTTTGATTGTGGGTGTAAACATTTATGATTATCATTTCTTCTTGGTGAACTGTCCCTTTTATTAATATATAGTGTTCTTCTTTACCTCTTATGATGTCTTTTTGTCTACAATCTATTTGTCTGATATTTGTATAGCTACTTCTGCTTTCTTTTGGTTATGGTTTTCAAGGAATATCTTTTTCCATCCTTAACTTTCAATCAATTTGTGTCCTTGGGTCTCAGATGAGTCTCTTGTAAGCAACATATACATAGATCATATTTCTTAATCCATTCTGCCAATTTGTATCTGTTAATTGGCAAGTTTAGTCTGTTGACATTCAGTTATTACTGTAAAGGCATTTCTTGAATCCGTTATCCTTTGTATCTTCTTTATCAGATCTATATACTCATTTCCCTCATTCTCTTTGTATCCTTTAAGTTACCGTTCTTGATACTCTTCAATTCTGTGCCCTCCTCCAGTCCTCCCTCTCCCATCTTGTTTTTTCAGCAGACAGAACTCCCTTTAGTATTTCTTGTAGGGCCAGTCTTTTGTTGACAAATTCTCTCAGCATTTGTTTGTCTGAAAATTTTAATCTGTCCCTCAATTTTGATATCTCTTTCAGGATCTTAAATATATTATACCACAGCCTTCTTGCCTCCATAATGCCTGCTGAGTAGGTCAAACTCATTCTTATGTGGTTTCCTTTGTATGTAGTAGATCAGTTTTCTCTTCCTGCTTTTAGAATTTTCTGCTTCTCTTCAACATTTGACATACTGATTAGTATGTATCTTGGTGTAGGCCTATTTTAATTTATTGTATTTGGGGTTCATTGAGTTTCTTTGATTTGCATATTTATGTCCTTTATAAGGGTTGCAAAGTTTTCCCCTATTATATCCTCAATTAATATTCCTAGCCCTTCACTCTTCTTTTCTTCTTCAGGCACACTGATGATTCTAATATTTGTGTGCTTCATTTTGTCTATCATTTTTGAGATCCAATGTAAATTTTTCCATCTTTTTGCCATTTGCTCTTTTGTGTGTTTGAAATCAGTTGTTCTTTCTTCTACCTCTTCAAATCTGCCATTGTGTATCTTTAGTATATTTTTTATTTGGCCTACAGCATCTTTAATCTCTGTGATATCTGCAATTTTTCTATTTATTCTTTCAAATTCTTATTTATGCTCTCCTAGTATCTTTTTGGTCTCCTTCATGTCATTAGCCAAGCCATTGATTTTACTTAGTAGAGTTATATGAACATACTTTATTTGTTGTTCCAAAATCTGTGTCACTTCTAGTGTTTTAATTTTGTCATTAGTCTGGGCTTTATCTGTCTGCATCTTTATATGGTTAGTGATGTTCTTATGCCTTTGAAGCATGTAATAACTTGTTAGGTTTACTTTGGAAGTTGATTTCCTTCAGTAGTCTAAAGTTTTGTATTTTCAGAAGAGTGTGGAGCAGAATGTGAGGCATGGGGCAGGGCACAACAGTGTGGTGATGGATTACATTGCAGGTATGGGCAAGAGTCAGAGGCACTATGCTGGTGCCTGGGAATATGGTATTTGGGGCATGTGGTTATGTAGGGGTGGTGCAAGAGCTATGGGGGCTGTGGGCAGTGCCAGCAGGCCTTGGAGTGCAGGAGTAGGATATGGCATCAGGGACACAAAGGTAAGGTATGGTGGGTTGTGGATTGAAAGGGGGGGCATGCAGAAGCAGAGTTATGTAGGGCTGTTGCATGGTCAGGATGCACATGGGTGCATGGAGCATGAACGTTGTGGATACTAGGATGTAATGTTTTGGGTGCAGCAGTCAGGGTATAAGGAGGGTGGGGTAGGTGGGTCCTTGCATGGGGGTAGGGAGTTGAGTGGGATTGGGAGACATATGAGCACATGTGTAGCAATGGGGCATATGCCATGGGCATTGTGGACATGGGTCAGATTCTGGGTGTGTGTACACATGTCATGAAGTGGAATGGGCCCTGATGCAGGTGTGCATGTCTTGTGGTTGAGGTAGGGGTGCACATGAGTGCAGGGAATGGGCTGGGTTGCATGGATACACACGTGAGCAACTGCCATGTGTGGGAGCAGGGTGGTCAGGAAGTGGTTGTTCACTTGTGTGGGTCTGGGGAGGTGGTGGCCTAGTGTACATGTGTGCAGAGCTTGGAGGATGGGGCAGGGATAGTCCTGGAAGGAATGGGTGATAGTAGGCAGGTGAGTTGGGTTGGGCTGTGGTAGGCATGCATAGGGAGGGGCTGTGGTGAAGATGCACTGGTGGAAGGGTTCAGTTGGGGGTGTTTGGAGTACCAGGGTATGGTTAGGTGCATGGGCCATGGTGAGGAGGGGGTTCACGTGCATGGGGCATGGGGGTATCACAGTTCATACGACAGGGATGGTGCATCTAAGTAACACAGCTTGGCTTACTTCCTAGTCCCCGTTCCCCTGTCCATGCATTCCTGATGGCCCCATGTCTCCGTTTGGACAGGGTTTTCTTCTTTTTTAATATAGGCATTGGGGACTATAAATGTCCCTCTTAACCCTGCTTTTGCTGAATCCCATTAGTTTTGATATGTTGTGTACTCATTTTCATTTGCCTCAAGATAGTTATTGATTTCTTTTGTAATTTCTTCCTTGACCCACTGGTTGCTTAAAAGTGTTCCGTCTAGCCTCCAGAAATTTGTGAATTTTCCAGGTTTTCACCTTTAGTGATTTCAAACTTCATTCCATTATGATCAGAAAAGTGCATAGTACAATTTTGATATTTTTAAACTTACTGAGACCTGTTTTGTGCCACCAACATGTGGACTATTCTGGAGAACGATATATATTAGCACTTGAGAAGAACATGTATTTGGCTGTTTTTAGGTGCAATGTTCTGTAAATGTCTAAGTCTAGTTCATTCAAGATCTGTTTTCTTACTTATCCTCTGCCTAGATATTCTATTCTTTGATGAGAGTGGTCTATTGAAGTCTCCAACTACTATTGTAGAATTGTGTGCTCCCTTCTATGTTGACCATGTTTGTTTCATTTATTTTAGGGCAGTCTTGCTTGGTGCCTACATATTTATGATTATGATGTCATACTGATGAATTGTCCCTTTTATTAACAAATAGGGTCTTTCTTTATCTATTTTAATCATTTTACATTTGAAGTCTAAATTTGTCTGTTATCAGTATAGCTGTCCCTACTCTTTTCTGGTTGTGTTTGTATAGAATATCATTTTCCAACCTTTCACTTTCAACCTGTTTCTGTCCTTGGGTCTTAAGTGAGGCTCTTGTAGAAAGCATATAAATTGATCCTGTTTTTTATCCATTCTGCCAATCTATGTTTTTTGATTGGGAGTTTAATTCATTAATGTTATTAATGTTAATACCATGAAGGTTGTACAATTTTTCATTTTAGATTTTATCTGTTATATCTTAATTTTCTTCTCTTTTAACCCAATTAGTTACGCTTCCTGCTAATCTTAATTTCTATACTCTTCCAAAGCTCTCTCCTGAGCTTTTCTATGTGTCCATAGTGTTCCCTTTAGTATTTCTTGTACAGCAGTTCTCTTGTCATGAACTCTCTTATTGTTTGATTATCACTAAATATTTTACAACTCTCCCTCAGTTTTGAAGGACTGTTTTGATGAATAGAGAGTTCTTGTTTGGCAGTTTTTTTCTTTCAGTGTCTTAAATATATCATCCCACCACCTTCTTGCTTCCAAGGTTTCTGCTGATAGATCTGCCATTAGTCTTATTGAGCTTCCCTTGCAGGTGCTGGATCAGTTCACTCTCACTGCTTTCAGAATTCTCTTTGTCTTTGATGTTTGATAATCTGGTTAGTAAGTGTCTTGGCATAGGTCTATTTTGATCTATTCTGTTTGGGGTATGATTTGCTTCTTGTACACATAGTTTTGTTTCTTTCATACGAGATGGGAAATTTTTGTTGATTTCCTCAGTTATTCTTTCTTCCTTTTTGCACTTCACTTCTTCTTCTGTGACACCCATAATGTGTATTCATGCACTTCATGTTGTCATTTGTTCCCTGAGACCCTGCCCAATTTTTCCACTTTTTCCTGCCTTCTGGTCCCCTGATCCTTTCTACTGCCTCATTAAATCTGCTGTTATATGTCTCCATTTTGCTTTTCATCACTTCAATTTTCCCTTTCATTCCCATAATTTCTGCTATTTGTTTTCTCTAGCTTTTGAGTTTTTCTGTATGGACACCCTGTGTCTTATTTATATCTTTCATCTCTTTTCCTGTATTTTCCTTCAACTCACTGAATTGATTTAGGAGATGTTTCAACATCATTAATTAGTTGTTTCAATTTCTGTATCTCTGTTGTGAGGTTAGTTTGTTCCTTTGATAGGGCCATATCTTCACTCTTCCTGGGATAAGTCATGATTCTCAGCTGGTGTGAAAGCATTGGATTTTCATGCTTAGTTTATAATGGGGGTCATTTCACCTCTTTTGCTTAGGATTTTCCAGTTGGTTTGCTTTGTTCTTTACCCATTCATCTTTATTGTTAGCCAGTTATCATGTTTGTTCTGACCCCTTGTGTCCCCTCAAAACCTGGCACCTACAGCAACCTGCCTCAGGAATGGAAGTAGGCACTGCACACCACCACAATGTCTGTGGATAAAACAAATCTACTCTCTCCCAGAGGTGCTCTCTTTTTCACAAACCCAGGCAAGACCTAGGTTTGTTTTAAGGCACTGCCTTAGTAGTTTCATTCTATGTGTTTCTCAGCCAAAGAAGGGTCAGGTTCTCAAGCAGGGGGTCTAAACCCACTCCAGTCAGCCTGAAACCATTTTCTGGAATACCTCTGAAAAATCCTTTCAATTCTATTGCATTTTCTTCTCTGTTGAGCAGCTGATGATATTCAATAACTTAATCACCCTGGTTGCATCTCTACAGGTCTGGCTTAAAAACAAAATTTCATGTTCCTTCTTGCCAGCCAAAATCTGGCTCAATATGAATCTGTTTCCTCACTTTATTTTGGCATAACATACCTCTAGCTACCCTAGTCTTTAGCCTCCCACTGGCAGAGATAGGGTCTTTCACTGCCTTTTCTTATGGAGTGGTGAGAGGACTTTAGGTCCCAGGGCTGGAAACACAGTTTCTGTCTACATTTTCTCAGTCTGTCTCTCACTGACCTGAGTCTTGGAATGTTCTTTCCTATATCACAGGTCTCCAAAAGGTGAGGGTCTGTTCCTCTGCTGTAAGAGAATATGTATTCTATGTCTCCATTGGGAGGTATCCCTTTTGCTGTTTCTCTGCCTGTCTACACTGAGACTAAATGAAGGGGAGACAAGAGGGCTGGCCTGTCCAGGACAGAAATTTCTCACTTGATATTCTTCTACTTTTTCAATTTTGAATGTGTAGGTTCCTGTCATGGTCAGGTTCATGTGTCTACTTGGCCAGTGGTGTTTCCCAGTTGTCTGGTTGGACAAGTGTTGGCCTGTCTGTTGCTATGAGGACATTTCATTGACTTAAATCATAATTATGTCAGCTTCATCCACAGCTGATTGTGTTTGTAATGCACTAAGGGGAGTGTTTTTTGCATTGAGTGATGCTTAATCTAATCAGGGGAAGGCTTTTAAGGAGGATTCAGAAGAGACAGTCATTCTTTCTGCTTCAGCCACTGGACCTCTCCTGCAGAGTTCATCCAGAACCTTCATTGGAGTCACCAGCTTCACAGCCTGCTGTACAGATTTTGACTTTTCCACCCCCCCAGTTTCCCAGCCAGACTCTCCTGAGAGTTCATTGTGGAGTTCATTGGAGTTAACAGCTTGCAGCCTGCCCTACAAACCTGAGACTCTACATTCCCACAATTATGTGGGACACTTTTACAAATTTTATATCTCCAGATATCTCTTGCTGATTCTGTTTCTCTAGAGTACCCTAGCTAATAGAGCTTGGTAGCAGGAGTGGGTGGTTCTTCAGAAACAGAATCTTAACAATTTGTTTTTACAATTGGTTTTCTACTCTGACTGGACTCAAAGGCACTAAGGACTCTATTTCCCATAACCAGAATGATGCTGCCAATCCATGGGGTGAATTGGCAAAAGTGATAGTCAAAATATCAACATTAGATTTTTCTAATGCTTCACTTGTACAAAGCCAGGCTCTGGGGGATTATGTTTTTGACATCTTTATGGAGCTTTGAAAAATAGGAGGTATAGAGATGTTGACTGGTTGTTGTTAGATATGATGTATACATTAATGAGGGAAAGGAACGGGCTGAAGGCTTCAAATGAGAAGCTTACATGCCACGTGACAAATATAAACGTTTCTGAGTGCCCTGAAAGAAAATCTTTTTTCCTGTAGCTGCATGTAGTCACAGACTTGAGATCTCTGAAAATCAGACTCAAAATTTCATTGTGAGAGTAGCAATCTTACAATGTAAACTAAAATCTCAATCTTGTATGGTGTCTGACATTAAACTGAGGGCACTGATTGGAAAGGAGTGGGGCCCTGCGAAATGGGATGGCAACGTATGGGTTGATACTGATGTCAATGAAGAGGTTGAAACCATAGGTCATGCTGAGTCATTTACAGATAACCCTATAATAGTCTGTCCTGAGGAAGTAGCTGCCCCACCTCCAGCCTGCCCTGAGAAGTTGGCCACCCAACCTCTGCCTGAAGGGATTAGCCCTAGAGTGATTAATCACATTTCATCAGATGAAACTGAAAATGAATGCCTTGAAGCAAATGGCTTGGAAGAATACTTGTAATTCTTTTCATGACCCATCCATACCACCTTTCATTTCTTCCAAGACCTATAACTAGACTAAAGTTCCAACAGGCCCCAAAAAGTGAGGTACAAAGTGTCAGCCATGAGAAGATATGTTATAATCTAAAAGAACTGGTGGAGATTTCCAATTTACATATAGACAAATCAATGTGTCAATGGATTTTAAGGATGTGGGGTAATGGTAGGAGTAATATAACACTAAATCAGGCTGAATTTGTTGATATGGGCCCACTAAGCAGAGATTCTGCATTCAGTGCTATAGCTTGAGGGGTTAGAAAAGGCATTATCAGTTTCTTTGGATGGATGGCTGAAACATGTATCAAAAGTTTCCCTACATTGCCTGAGATGGAAATGCCAGAACTGCCCTGGTATTATGTAGATGAGGGGATCCAAGGGCTTAGGGAGATTGGAATGTTAGAGTGGATTTATCATGCAAAGTCTGCTCTTACAACACAGGAATGTCTGGAAGATTCACCTTTTACCAGAACTGAGAAATAAATTTGTGAGACTAGTGCCATCATCCCTGAAGAACTCAGTAGTCACCCTTCTCTGCAGGTCAAACATTACTGTGGAAACGGCTGTCACTGAGCTGGAATCCTTAAACACAATGGGGATGACCAGATTCTGAGTTGGCAGAAGCCAGGTGACATTTCTTAATCACCAAAGACGAGACAGACATGGCTATCATAATGGACAGCAGACTCAAAGTAGGAGTTAAAATAATCTGGCACACAGAGACTTGTGGTGTTGGCTAGTAGACCACGGAGTACTTAGACGTACAATCAATGGGCAGTCTACTAAATTCTGGTTTGAGCTGTATAAAGAAGAGAGTTATAGGTCAAGTGAACAGAAATCTAACTTGAATTAGAAAAACAGAGAGTCACAGCCCCTTGATCAATTTATACTCATATACTCTGGATATGGGTTTGCTTTCCCTGCATGCAATGTTTCTGCCAAAATTACCATCCATAGACTTACAGAATGCCTTATCCATCATCATGGTACTCTATACAACATTGCTTCTGATCAAGGAACACACTTTACAGCAAATAAAGTGCAGAAATTGGCACATGATAATAGAATTCTCTGGTCTTACCATGTTCTCCATCATCCAGAGGCAGCTGGAGTGATAGAACAGTGGGATGGCCTTTTGAACACTCAATTACAGTGCCAACTAGGGGGCAATACTTGCAGAGCTGGGGTGATGTTCTCCAGGAGGCTGTGTATGCTCTGAGTCAACATCCACTGTATGGTATTTTTTTCTCCCATCACCAGGATCCACGGGTCCAGGAACCAGGGGGTGGAAATGGGAGTGGCACCATTCACTATTACCCCTAGTGATTCACTAGGAAAATCTTTGCTTCCTATCCCTGCGACCTTGATCTCTGCCCATCTACAGGTTTTAGTTTCAGAATGGGGAGTGCTTCCACCAGGAGAAATGACAATCATTCCATTGAACTGGAATCTAAGACTGCCACCTGGTGACTTTGGGCTACTCATGCCCCTGGATCAACAAGCCAAGAAAGGAATTACTTTATTTTCTGCGTTGATTGACTCTGACTCTCAGGGGGAAATAAGACTGCAACTACACAGTGGACATAAAGAAGTGTTTTCCTGGAATATAGGAGATACTCTAGGGTGTCTTTTAGTATTACCATGCCCTATGATTAATGTCAATGGAAAACTGCAACAACCCAATCTAGGCAGGACTACCAATGGCTCTGTAACTTCAGGAATGAAGGTTTGGGTCACCCTACTGGGCAAAGAACCATGGCCAGCTGAAGTGCTTGCTAGGGGTAAAGGGAACATGGAATGGGTAGAGGAAGATGACAGTGATAAATATAAACTAAGACCGTGTGATCAGTTACAGAAATGAGAATGTAATGCTGTTTTGTTCATGTTATATTATTTAAATCATAAAAAATCAAGTTTAAGAGTAAATATTACCCAAAGACTTATACCATATTCTAGGGAGATTTAATACATTTCTGATTGTACGTGGGACAGTTGAGTATCATTAAGTGAGGAAAAATGTGTCTGTTATTGTTTTCTATTTAGAGGTTAAGTATTGTTTAAGGTGATGTGTATAGCTATCAAGTTGACATGGGGTGGACTGTCATGGTCAAATTCATGTGTCAACTTGACCAGTGATGTTTCCTGTTCATCTGATTTGGCAAGCGCTGGCCTGTCTGCTGCTATGATGACATTTCATTGACTTAAATCATTATTACATTAGCTTCATCCAAAGCTGATTGTGTTTGTAATGCACTAAGGGGAGTGTTTTCTGCATTGAGTGATGCTTAATCTAATCAGCAGAAGGCTTTTAAGGAGGATTCATAAGAGACAGTCACTCTTCCTGCTTTGGCTGATGAGCTTCTCCTGTGGAGTTTATCCAGACCCTTCATTGGAGTTGCCAGCTTCACAGCCTGCCCTATGGATTTGGACTCTTCCATCCCCATGGTTGCCCAGACAACCTCTCCTGAAAGTTCATTGCAGACTTCATTGGAGCTACCAGCTTCCAGTCTGCCTTACAGACCTTGGACTCTTCATTCTTATGGTTACATGGGACACTTTTATAAATTTTATATCTATGGATAGCTCTTGCTGATTCTATTTCTCTAGAGAAGCCTAGCTCATACAATTCCCTCTCCACTCCCTATCCTCCTCCAGATTTCTGAAT
The DNA here is from genome assembly GCA_004026745.1 of Myrmecophaga tridactyla. NCBI lineage: Eukaryota > Metazoa > Chordata > Mammalia > Pilosa > Myrmecophagidae > Myrmecophaga > Myrmecophaga tridactyla. The sequence goes on from PVIY010039619.1 coordinate 14,253, forward strand.
AATTCAGTATTGTTACTTTTAATGCTGAATCTCTGCAGAGAGATTTTCAGTAGCTGTTTATGTCACCATGTTAATGATTTCAACCCTTGGCCTACTAATTTTTGAGAAGACCTCCTTGATTGGAAATGAATAGTTTCTTCAACAAATGGTGCTGGGGGAACTGACCCTCCATTTCCAAAATAATAAAAGTAGACCTGTATCTCACACTACATTAAAATTTTTTGAAAATGGACAGAAGACCTGAATATAAGAACCATAACTGTAAAACTCATAGAAGGAAAATGAAGGATAACATCTTCAAGGCAATTAAACAATGCCTAATTCATTGCCTTGAGTTAGGCAATGGTTCCTTAGACTTTACAGTCAAAGCACAAGCAAAAAAATAGATATGTGGGACATCATCAAAATAAAAACTCATGGTCCTCAAAGACTGTATTTTGAAAGTAAAATGACAATGTATGTAATGGAAGAAAACTTTGGAAATAACATATCCCATAATAATTTAATGACTAGACTATTTAAAGAAATCCTAAAACTCAACATAAAGAGACAAACAAGCCAATTAAAAAGTGCTCAAAAGAGGGTGGTGCAATGGGGGCTCAGTGGCAGAATTCTCACCTGTCATGGCAGAGACTTGGGTTCAATTGCCGGTGTCTGCCCACACAAAAAAATGGGTGAAAGAATAGATATTTCTCCAAAGAATATATAAAAATGGTTAAATAGCACATGAAAAGATGTTCAACATCTTTACCCATTAGGGAAACACAAATCAGAATTACAGGATTTACCATTTTATATCTATTAGTATGGATACTGTTAAGAAAAAATGAAAAGTACAAGTGTGCGAGAGAATAGAAATACTCATTCACTTTTATGGAATTTAAAAATGGCACTATTGCTGTGTAAGGCAGTTTGGAGGCTTTTCAGAAAGTTAAGTATAAAATTACCATATAACCCAACAATCTCACTTCACTTATACACCCAAATGAATTATAAGCAAGGCCTCAAACAGATATTCATAGCAGTATTATTCAGAATTGCCCAGAGATACCAGTAATCCAAGTGTCCATCAAACAGTAAATGGATACAGAAAAGGTAGTTTATGCTTACAATGGAATATTATTCAACAATAAAAAGAAATGAAATTCTGATATAGGTAGCAACATGGATGAACCTTGAAGATACCATGTTGAGTGAAGTAAGTCAGACAAGAAAGAGCAAATATTTTATGATCTCACTAAAAGTGAAATATTAGAATCAACAAATTCATACACTCAGAAATTGGAATACAGGTTACCATGGGTCATAGTGGTGGTAGGGAAAGGGGATTTAATGCCAAAATTGTAGAGAATTTCTATTTAAAGTAATGGAAATATTTCGGTGGTGATGGTAGCAATATATTACGAATGTAATTAACAGCACTGAATTACATACTTGAATGCAATTAAAAGGGAAATTTTGTGTTATATATATGATTCTAGAATAAAAACAAATAGGGCTGCACAACACAAACAGTGACCCCTAATGAAAACTATGGACTATAGTTAATAGTGCAATTATAATATTCTTTCTTTGATTTTTTTCTTTGATTTTAACAAAGGTACCACACTTATGCAATGTGTTAATAATAAGGGCATAAATGGGATCTCTTTATTTTCTGAGTAATTTTTTCTGTAAATCTACAACTTCTTTAATATATCTATATGAAAGTAGCTGTAGGATGTTATTACCTTTTAAATCTTCCAAAGAGTTTTTGGTCATGTTGTATTATGACAATCTTTCTCTAAGCACAAACACTCTCTTTTTTACTTTCCAAACAAATCAACTAATTCTGCTCCTGCTTATTATTTTCTACCCACAACTAATCTCATCTCACATATGGCTTATCATGGCTACTCCTCTTTACTTCACCATACTTAGTGACTTTTCCCTTTTGCTAACTGGGAAATTCTTTCCAAATTTATCAGTCCAAATTCTTAAAATTTGCTTTTGGTTCAGTTTGTTGTGTTCTGAAGTCCATATGGCATAGGTTGATGGCCAGATAGAATGCTGTAGAGTATGTTATCTTAACTTCATTCAAATAGATAAGATGTTATGGGGGCAGCATGAGCACAATAAGTTCATTTGGCACAAAGTAAAGCAATGGCAAGGCTAGACAATTTCCTTAAGAAGGATATGTTTAACAGTCAGACAATTGAAAGATTGGTCTGTCCAGTGAAATATAGTAGGAAATAGAGTGGGAGAGGTGGATTGATATAAAATTTAATGGGCCTTAAATTCTAACCTAAGGAGCAAAGACTTTATATGAAAGGGAATATTTCAACTTTTTTTTGAGAAAAGGAATCATGATAACAAGAGCAAACGTTTATATAGCAGTTAGTATGTTGCAGTTAGTTCTAAGTGTTTTGTGAGTGGTGATTCATAGAACATCATTAGGCCTGTACCAAAGAGAGTTAGCTCTGACAGCAAGAATGCATGTCTTGGAGAAAGGTCTAAAATTGGACTGCAATTTTGCATATTTCATTACCTTATGCTTTTAAAAATTATTAATTAATATACATTTTTTCCAAACATCATCTTTGTGAAAGATAAATAATAATGAAAGTATTCCTTCCAATGTCAATACTTCAGAACTTATTTACATATTTGATTTCTGGTGATGAGTTCATGTGTGGGTTTTCTATCGCTAATGCCATATTTTCCTTTTTCATATTTTGTATAATTTTCCTGTTTTTTATTGATTGTCTTCCTCTACTAGGTATAACAGTTTAAATGCTAAAAGCGCAAAGCCTTCATAATGAATCCTTACCCTATCAGCTATATATGCCTTTAAGTACTTGGATGGGTCATTTGACTTCTATGTCTCAGGTTCCCATTTCCTCAATTGAGGATGTCTTCCATTCCTATTTTTAGAAATCAACTTTCAGGTGTTTAGGAGAGTGGAGTTAAATCATTTATACAGAATATACAGTGGGGAAATTATGGTCTTTTGAGTCACAGATCCAGGTTTGAATCCTAATTCTAGCTTTATCATCTATATGATCTAGGGCAAATTTTTAAAATTCTCTTAGTTCCTGTTTCCACAACTTTGAAATGGGGATTATAAGAGTATTCACCTCCTATAGCTGTGACAATTAAAAAATTACATAAGGTGCCTTAAGTATCGAATATGTGGTAACTTTTCCATAAATATTTGTTCATTTTTTTCTTCCTGTCAGCCCAAATGTGTTTTGTATACACATGGTAGTCTTAGATCAAATCTACCAGCAACAATCCCCCTAGAATAGTAACAAAGTCAAAGAGACCAGTATATTCCTAAACTCTCATGACTAGTCCACCAAACCAATTAAGCACAGCTAATGTCCTCAGCAAAAGTTAAGATCAAAACTGACTCAAAATGTGTTCATCTACAGATGGTAGACACTGGCCCTTCTGATGCATTTAGGGCTACTTGCAGATTCTTAAGTTCAACTAATCTGTTTCTAAAATTGAGTACATAGTACACAGGACATGTTACCAGAAAGCTTAGATCTGAATTTTATTCTACCATTAACAGTTGGGTTACCATTTTCTGTAAAAGCCATGAGGACATTCTTAAGATTAGTTTATTTCATGAGAAATTAGAATAATGCCTCCTCCTTGGTCCACTTTGAACAGTTGCCAGTAGAGAGTGTAGTGCAATACACACAGAAGTGTCTTTGCAAACTGTAAAATGCCATAATGTGAAATGGCCTTATTATACAGGGGCTCTAGAGTGGCTTTGGATACTTCTTTCATTTGAGGAAATAAGTAATCTAGAATCTATGAGGCCCATATTTTGAGGCCAGCATGTGTGAAAATAGAATCAGATTTTTTTTGTTTTTCCTTTTTTGCATGGGCAGGCACCAGGAATCGAACTGGGTCTCTGGAATGGAAGCTGAGAACTCTGCCTACTGAGCCATTGTGGCCCACCCTGGAATCATATTTTATATTGTGAAAGCCTGTGAGGTGGGTTGCAGTGAGACTTGAGTATCAGTGTGTGGTTATCACATTTTCTTCCTTTTCTCCCTTTGTTTATACAGAAAACATCTGAGAATACAAGCAGACCCTGATAGTAATTTGATGTCTAATTCTCTTCAATTATTTCTTTTGAATGAACCACCCACACTCAGGTTTCAATATATCCTCTTCTGTTTTGCAGACTTCCAGCATCAAAGCATATTATTCCACAAAAAAATTAAAAGGCATAGATACCACTGATGATTGTTTTTAATTTACATATTCAACTTTCAAGAACAGAGAATGCCCATTTATGAGGATAGATGTTATTGCTGGAAGAGAATTGCTGATGATTCCTTTGCAATTAAAAATTTTTGATAGTTAACTCTCTTCTTGCCTTGATCTTTTAAAGAAAATGGTCTCTTTGGTGTCACTAAATAGTGGAACAGATGCTCATTTTCCCTCATAATGCTTGTCCTTTGTATCATCTCTTCTTTCATTAGAAGAAAAAAAGGAAAGAATATTATTATATTATTTTTGTTATAAGAAATTTTATTCTATTTGCATCAAAAGTTCATTTTGTGCAACATGGTAAATCCTTGCTCTGACCTCCCTCTACCTCACCCCAACTTGCTGTAGAAGAAAGTAAATACTGTATAATTCTTTGGAAAATCTCATTACATAGTATCATCCCCTATTCACAATTGTGTGACTTCTACTTTTGTTTTATTTTTAAAATAATAATCATCTTGACAGTAAAAGTAATACATGTTCATTTTACAAGAGTTGAAGTAAAATTAAGAAATGTTATAAGGTATAAAGAAAAAGCTAACATGCAATATCATCATACACAATTAATATTTTCTGAGGATATGTGTGTTTGTGTGTATGTTTACAATAGAGAAAAGAGACAGAGCTGCTTCAGACATTCAGAACCTGCTGCCCAGGCGCTCATAGTAAGGTCACATTACTCTCCTATGTCTACATAAATGATTTCAGAGAATTCCAACCTCAGACACAGTTATTCTGAGACTATGGTAAAATATGACAAAGCAATGCTATTTCACAATTTTGTCTAGGCTCAGAAAAATATAAAGTCACTATGTCACCCACAAAATACCAAGCACCACCACTCTCAGCCAAAAGGAGTGATTTCTATATCTTGACCAATTTTAACTTTATATTCATTAGTGTCTTTATGCTCCCTGTAAATATGATTTATTGTGTTACACAATTGTATAATTGTCCCCACTTTCTGCCAGCATCCAATTTAAAGCAAACCCTCACTTCCTTAGATCCTCTCCCAAATCACCTGACCAAAACCCAAATCATATAATATGATATTTGTTATGTCCTCTTAATAAGACACCTCATAGTTCCCCATGGTGTGCCTTGTCCCTCACTTCAATGAGTAATAAACTTGTTCAACTGCAGATGTGTCTTGGGTGGACTTTGGCTGGAGGATAATAGATAGATAGAGGAGAGAGAGAGAGAGAGAGAGATTATCTCTAATACTAGAGCAAACTTTATAGGATTGAAGGACACATGGGCTGTTGCTAGGATAGAAAACCAGTGGCTGTGTTTGATTGTGTGGATCACAAGTCAGAGTAGCTAAAATCATAGTTGAGGTATGTGAAAACCAAGTCAAGGAAGAAAATCAAGGTCAGTCTCAGAACAACAATGTCAAGTATCAAAAACAAAGGGAAACTGCTAGAGATAGTAGATTCCTCAAATTCAGAAATGCATTCAGTAAAAAGCAAAAAAGAGAAAAGAAAAGGGTTCAGGACATTAAACATAACAGCAGAGTTTGCTATGTGAGCTGGGGGACAAGGATATGTGAAAAAAAAACCTCCATCTTGATTTTTAAAAATATTTCTGTTTTATCAGATAATATATACTTGTTGCTTGATTTCACAAGTTTTACAGCTTTGTTTTAGGAGGGGATTTTGTTTCCTAACAATATAAGTATGAAATTGTCTAATTTTTAGTTTTATTCTACTAGGCAGGAAGTGGGAACACTGAAGTGTCCTGTTCAATATTGAATACATAATAAACCTGAGAGCATAAGCCTGGATGGTCTGGTGTAAAAGTGCAGGGCTAGATCAGACCAGATACCCTAAAAAAATGGTGATGTGTAAGTGGTTCTCCTCATGCTTACTAGAGTATGTAATTCTGAGGGTCAAGCTGTGCTTGATTCAAAATGGAATAATTCCCAGGCAATAGGCCATATATAAGCACATTAGGTGTTTTATCAACATACACACTACTCCAAATTGAGCTGTTACTCATTTCAATTTGGAGCTGTTGGAAATAGTGGATTCTGGAAGAGCTTTAAATCAAAAAGTATTATAATCTTGATTTTCAACCTACTGAATATTCTTCTTATAAATAATATGTATATTTTTCAGGTCATAATTACTGTCTGTAAAATTCTAAATAACATTGTGGGTATTTTTACCTTTACTCCTTTAGCTGGTCATCTTTAATGGTGACTGTGTTTATATTATTATCTCACATAAAAATGGTAGCAAATGTCTTGTGCAATTGATTGAATGGAATAAGGACTCCTAATTATGAAAAATATGTTCAATTTTTCATCTGCTGTTCAGAAATCTGTACTGAAAAGTAACTACTCTATGGCCTCTTTCTTCAATATATTTAGAATGATATTATCTATTTTCTTCTCCTCTTACTTGCCTGCTTTTGACTGAAAATAATTCTATATTTTGCAGAATTAAGAAGATGGTTCTTTAAGATATTCACAAAGATAGCTTGTTTTAATAGATATCCTAAGCTCCAAGTAAACATCATGTAACCTGAGGCTCTTAATTCATTTGCTTAACATGTAGGATTATGACTTCTTCAATTCAGAAACCAGTATAGAGATCAACTAGTCTAGTTTATTTTTCCACTCAATCCCTTCTGCGTATGCCAGAACTTTCACATATTTGAAGAGCATTATCACATTCTCTCATGGAAATGGGTACACTTTTCACATCTTTGGTTATCTCAGTTTATTACTGCCTGTGGTGATTAAGTTCCAATGTTAACTTTTCCAGGGTTTGTGCCCAGGTTTCTGGTCAGACAAGCACTGGCCTAACCATTACTGCAAGAATATTTTGAGGCTGGCTGAAAAACAAGAAGGCTAGTTTATTAAATCAACAGTCAGTTGATTGCAGCTGTGGCTGATTACATCTACTCTCAACTAAGGTCATGTTTCTCACAAATGCGATAAACAAATAATTTGTGCTTGATCCAATCAGTTGAAGGCTCCTAAAGGAGAAGAGATAATTTTCACTTCTTCAGCCAATGAGCCTCTCCTGTGGAGTTTTTTGAGACCCTGCATCAGAGTTCCAGTTTCACAGTCTGCCCTGTGGATTTTGGAATCTTTCCTACCCATGACTGTGTGAGACACTTTTATAAATCTCATATTCACAGATATCTTCTATTGGTTTTGGTTCTCTAGAGAACCCTGCCTAATATAGCTTGGTACCAGGAGTCATTTTTTTTCAGAAAGTGAATCTTAATAGTGGGTTTTTTACAATTGGTTTTATACCCTGATCAGACTCAAAAACAAATGCCTCTGTTTCCAACAATCCAGACAGCACTGACAGCCAATGGCAGGAGTTGGCAATAGAGATACACAAAATATCACCATTTGATTATGCTAATTGTATGCTTATATGAATCAAGGCTCGGGGTAAGAGTGTTTTTGCATCTTAGAGTTTCATGGAGTTAAATGGTATAATGATGTTGGTTGGTTGTTAGGTTTGTTGGATACAGTTATGAGGGAAAGGGATGAGCTGAAGGTTTCAAATTTGCACCATGAGCACCATATGAAAGATGTAAAAGTTTCCATGTATGGCTCTGAAAGCAAATTTTATTTTCTATGGTCACAGACTTCAGATCTCTGAAAACCAGACACATAACCTCATTATGCGAGTAGCATATTTACAAAGTGAACTAAAATCTTAACTTTAAGTGTGTCTGCTTTTAAAATAAAGGCTTTGATTGGAAAATAATGGGATCCTGAAATTTGGGATGGGGATATGGCTTGATGATCATGGAAATGGTGACATGGGAACCCTGGATTCTGCTGAGTCTTTGCTACATAGATCTGTAACCATCTGTTCTGAGGAAACAGCCAACCCACCTCCACTCTGCCCTGAGGAAATAGCCACAGAATCTCCAGCATCTCCTGAAGAAAGAGCTACCTGACCTCCAACCTGCCTTGAAGAAACAGATTCCCAACCAGCCCTCATGCCTCTGTGTGGAGTGATTAATCCTGTTTCACCACATGAAACTGCAGAAGAATGCTCTGAAATAGTTGGCTTGAAAGACACTACTAATTCATTCCATGACCCACCCCCAGAACCCATCTTTTCTTCAAGGCTTATAAGTAGACTAAAGTCTCAACAGGCCCCAAGAGGTGAGGTAAAAAGTATGACCCATGAGGACGTATGCTACATCCAAAGGAAATGCATGAGTTTTACAATCTATACAGACAAAAATCAGAGGAATATGTGTGGGAATGAATATTAAGGGTGTGGGACAATGATGGAAAGAAAACAAAGTTGGAACAAGTCAAATTTATTGATACTGGCCCATTAAGCAGCAATTGTGTATTCCATGTTGTAGCATGAGAGATTAGAAAGAGCATTAACTGTTTCTTTGGATGATTATCTGAAGCATGGATCAAAAGATAGCTGCCATTACTTCAGTTTGAAATGCAGAACTGCCCTGTATAATGTAGA
>PVIY010039620.1:0-22972 GCA_004026745.1 Myrmecophaga tridactyla
TTTTACAGATTAAGCCCAGTATACACACATGATTTTCAGCTTATTGTGTATGTTTCTCCCATTAACTGTAAACTCTTTACAGGAAAGAGAAATTATCTTTTCTATTTTTGCCTTAATTTTCACAGCATCAATATATAATTCTGTGGCATGGAGTAAAATTATCAATAAATGTTATTTGTTGCCTAAATGAATGGTTGGATGATAGCTACACATAGGGAAGAGCTGAAAAAAGGAAAATCAATGAAGCAATATAACGTGTGATGTTTAAAAGATTTTAACTGAATATAAAGACTCTGAGTAGACTGAACATTTCATGTGGGATTTTAGATTACATTTAGTGATTCAATATTATTGACAACTACAAGTAGTAAAATGTTTATGATTTATTATTGTTTAAATAGTAGAAAAACCTGGGTACCTAATTAGTGTCTGTTATAAACAAATGTGTAAACACCAGCAGCTTTGTAAAATTAATTCTTTTTAAATGGAAAAAGTTTAATTTTTCCTGCTTTTTTAAATTTTGAAAAGACAATACACAATTTTTTATTACTTAAAATTTGTACATAGTTGTCTATGTACTACATATATGTGCCTCAAAAAATTACTCTTAGAGATAGGCTTCAGCAGTGTTCTGGATCCAACCTGCTCTCTATTCCTTCTGCTACTTCTCAAAGCTTTGAGGCATGCTCAAGCCAACACCATGGGCCAGGAACCAAAGAGGCCATCTACAAATACACAAGTGTCAATGGAACTACTCGGTATTCCTGCAGAGACATTGTAAATAGCTATTTGGAATCATATGTAGCCTAACTGCATTACAAAGCATAACTGTTTGATGGAGCTTCAACCTGCTCCTCAGCTAAGAGACTAGTAGCCAACATGACTGAGTCTTCTTGTCCCATGTGGCTTAAAACATATGGTGCTTCTTCTAAAATTTTTTGCCTTTTCATGCCCTGGGCTGAATCTAGGCATATGTTCTTCATCTCCTACAAAAGGAAACCATTCAAAACACTCTGGGGAGAGTAGGCCAGAAAGCGAATTATTTCAGGTCCTAAAAATCCCATGTCTACTCTCTGGTGCCTATTTTCACAACTTGTTATTCCCCAGGAAATTCTCTAGGGAAAAAATTTTGAAAGGAGATGGCTCCTACTCAAAGATGCCAAAATGGGAACATGTTTGCAAGAGAGAATGAAATTTGGAATAAGAAAAATTTAACTCCACCATTTGCTTACATTGTTTATTTAGGGCCTTAACCCATATTCAGTTTCTTCATATATAGAAAGGAGATTACACCAAGGCATTGGACATGCTTTAAGAGCTAACTGAAATTGCAAATGCCAATAGCCTATAGTATGGCTTTAGAAATGAAAAGGTAGTAAAATACATGTAGCCGGTTGGGGTGATTTCATATAGAACTTTGTATTTGTTCTCCTACTTGGCCAAAGAGTTCTCCTGACTCTTTCTTTCCTTTTCCAACTGTTTCCCCTCCTGCTGGCCTCTCTCTCATGCCAGTGTCTTATCATACAGGGAAAGAAGAGGACCTAAAAATACCTGAAAGTTTTCTCCTTGAGTGAAGAGCTGCATTGATACCACCCGTTCTTCACTCTCTGTATCCACGCCCTCAGCCATAGTGGGGTCTTTGGCCCTCTAGACTCTGCTTCAACCATGAGAATGCCTTTGGCTAATGGGGTATTAACGGACTTGATGCTAATTGAGGCTTTAAAAGTGCTCATTTGTTATCACCTTTGCCCTGTTGTGCCACCTCCACCACTTTGGGAACATACATAGACCTGCCTGCTGGAAGATGAGAGACACATGGAGCAGCGCTGAGTCACCAAGATGCCCTGGCTGAGCTCAGTCTAAATTGCCAAGCTACAGACCCATGTGTTAATTCAATGCCGTGTTTTAAGTCACTGAGTTTTGGGGAGATTGTTATCCAACACTAGTTTGTATATAAATGGCTCGTAATCTCTTGAACATTTTATCAAGTGCCAGCTTGGTCATGCTGAAGCTGTCTCCTGCGAAAAGAAAAAGTTGTACCTATTTCTTTAAAAACTCCTAGTTCTGCTCTACCAAGGATGGAAGCAGGACCTTATTTAGAAAAAGTGAAGGATGGTCCTGGGGTCCCAACTTCGTGAAATGACTCCCTGATGCTGCCACACTTTCATTCTCCTCCACCTCCCTTTAGAGCTACCTGGGAGGGTTAACTCAGCTAATGGCCATTTGTAGATACTACAATTCAATGTAGTCTATGTTACACTTAAAAACTCACGTGCTTTGAGAACCATCTTTGTGGTAGAATGACAGAGCATACTTCAAATCCTCCTGCTGAAAACATCATTAAGCAGCCTCACTTTACCCCTGCATTCTCACCATATAAGTAAGTGATTAAATTCCAAAATGTATAGGAACATTGTCCCCATTATTGGACCCCCATCCGTGTCAGTGCATTCAACTGCCATGGGCCCTGTTGCCACTGGGCTCCATATGTCTTAGAAGATAACTAAATTATTTTACTATACCTGGGGGCAGAATAGTTGTAGTCATAGGATGTACCATTACCAGAAGCAGTGGAACTGGTGGATGAAATTACTTACCTTTACCTGACCCCAATCTAAAGTGCCCCAGGCAGTAGAATATTGTTAGGAAGTTAGCCTGGAGCTAGTTCCAATTGTCTGTTTTGTTACAACGTAATATTATTTTTATACAAAGCAAATCTAATATAAATTGGGTGAAATTCTATCTTGGTGAAACTCAAATTGTAAAAATATAAGATCAGCAAGATGTTAAAATAATAGTCTAAAAAACATTTTGATTACTATGTGCAATTCTTGGCCATTTTTGGGGAAGCATGGAACAGTTTGCAAATACGTTTCTCCATGATGCTACTCAGCCCATCTTTTTCCATTCCTGTCCATGCTACCACACACTATTTACCATTAAAATATTTAAATAATTAATTTACTTGAACGTATTTGTAAATTTTGTACTAGTATTTCTGTTACGACAAGCCTTTTTAGTAGAATGTTATTTAAGTAATGGTAGCCTCACTTGATAAATGAGAAAAGCCATCCCTGATTTTCCTTTTTAAAAATAGGTTATTATTCTTGGATTAACAGAAAATTTGAGGCCACCATCTTATTTGAAAGTCATTTTGGAAAGATAATTTTTTTTTTTTATAGAATGGTCTTAAAGTAAGAAAGTCATTAGACTGAAGGTTATAACAATAACTAACTCTAAAATCTGAACATAAAAGCTCGTGCACATACACTCACACACACGGGGGGCAATATGACAAGTATTCTTGGACTTCCCAAGCCAGAATCCAAATTTATTGGGGTAGAAGACAACAAGATCAAGACCTAAGCTATGTCTTCTAATTCCTTTCCCTGAATCTCTTTTTTACCTTCCTGTTTCATTTACTGAGTTGTCAGAACAATGTCACAAGGAAGTAAATAATGAGAAACCTATATTCTTATTTTCTGAATCCCTAACAGAGCTGGTTGGCCTTCCCTCTGTCCATTCTTTCCATCTGCCTCTTCTTTCTGTCTTTCTCTTCCACTTCTTCAAACAAAGGCGTTTCCTCCCAAATAATTGCCACTGCTACTGTTGCGGTTACTCTCTTGGTCTTGCTTTTTGGAATGTATTACCAAATGCCAGACAAGATGACTCAGGGAGAACAGGGGAAAAAAAAAAAGTTTGCAAGCCTCTTGGTCTCACATAGAGTATGTAATAGAATGTTATTAAGGAGAGTTCACTTTGCCAAGGTAACTGGAATAATATGCTGATAATATTTTCCACTATCAAAAGCAATACCACTAGGACACATAAATGATGAATACGAGCATAAAAATGTCCTTAATGGCTTAATTCGTGGAAGGAACATGGAAGTGGGGTGTCACAGTCTGGCTAGACTCAGAGAAGGTCGGTGCATATTTAGACACTGACAAAAAGAGCCAGTTTGGTCTAAGCCATGAAATCAAATGAGGAAATATGTGCTTTTCATTTGGTGAAAATATGCCCTTGAGTTCTGTCAATGCAATTTTAAATGTAGCATTTGGTATTTGAACTTTCACCACTGTTGCAAAGAACTCTCAAGCATGGAAACTCAACAATTCCAGAAATCCCTTGATCTCAGTCTCCCCATTTTCATGCTTCAGAAACATTTCCCTCTTGGGTGGAGACACAAAGGGAACCAGGAATAAGGAAGGACAACAAGACTTGGGGTTGGAGGGAAGGGTGAAGAAAGATGAAGAGAATATGAGTTTTCATAAACAAGCCCTGTTTTTACTAAGCTTTTCACTAAGAAGTGATTTTTATAAACTACTTATTGAAATCGACTGCCAGGCTAAAGAAAAACAATTAAATAGTTATTTATGTCAACGTTCTACAATTTAAATTCTGTTTTTTGAGGGGGAAGAAGCAGATTATTAATTAATAATATTGCCTAGAGTATACTATGATACCTTTTCAAAGTAATTTTATTATTGACAAACTTACTTTATCCTTTGTAAATCATGAATATTTTCTTCACTTGCATGAAATAAAAAGCTTAAAGGGAGGACCCCTGTGATAACAGAGAGCTCTACAGTATAGTGACTCAGTCTTTCTAAGATCATCTGGGGTGCTATGCCATGGGTCCCATATGAATGATGCCCCCAGCTGGGTAGGTGTGAAGGTGGGATCTGGAACATCCTAGGTTGAAATCCTAAGTTTATTCCTCCACAAAATTATGGAGTTGATCTAGATATCTTCTAAGATGTACTTTTCCTTTGAAATTCTGTGATTTTATGAAACTGTAATGACATGTGTCCTTACCCTTCCTTCTTCTTTCCCCTTCTAGATGAAAAGAGTATCCACTGTGGAACTATCAAGCCTCTGGTGGCTGCTAGAACAGAATCAGGGAGATATTCTCAGGTAAGACAGCTTCACAAAGGAGAAAATATTTAATGTGTACATTTGGGCACTGTGGTTGCTTGACTGTCTTATGTACCCCAGAAAATCCTATGCTCTTTGAATCCAGTTCTTGTGAGGGCAGACATATTGTTGAATGGGACCTTTTGATTAGGTTGTTTCCGTGGAAATATAACCTTGTCCATTCAAGGTGAGTCTTAATCCTCTTGCTGGAGTCCATTAAGAGAAAGCCAAAGGAGTTTAGAGAAGGTAAGAAAGAAAATGCCCCAAAGAGAAGCCAGAAGGACCCACAGGAAGTGAGAGTGCCATTTGAAACTAGAAGCCAGGAAAGAAGGACAGCAGATGTCACCATTGAGCCTTTCCATGTGACAGAGGAACCCCGGATACCAGCTGCCTTTCCTCAGTGAAGGTATCCTCTTGCTAGTGTCTTAATTTGGACATTTTCATGGCCTTAGAATTGTAACTTGTAACTTAATAAATCCCCTTTGCAAAAACCAATTCATATCTAGTATATTATATTTCAGCAGCTGTAGCAAACCAAAACCTCATATTCTTCATGTGCAGATATAGGGTTAAAGATAATAAACAAGCATAACACCTGCTTTGCCAGCTGCCTGTGTAGCTTGCTACTGGGCCCTAGTAGAGACTGAGCAACCTAACTAGGGGCCATCGAATTACCATGAGACCTGAGTTGCCTATCCTGGGCTGTGTTGTCTGACCTGCTAAGCCATAAAGTTGGGTGTGCACAGCATCACTCCATCATAAAATGAAAGTAGACAAGAGACAGGGTTCCAGCAGGTCCTGAAGCCACAAGTAAGTTACATTAGGAAGTGGTCAAATATCCATGTCCTCCACTCCTACCATATTACCTTCTCTTTCTCAGTGCACAACTATGGCTTCTTAAGGAGTTCCTTATAATCAGTTGGCTGAGGAAGAGAAAACTTGGGCCTGTTTACAGATGATTCCACATGATATGCTGGTTACAGCTCCAGGACTATAGCCCTCTTCTGTAATGTCCCTGAAGGACAGTGGATGAGGGAAAATCCTCCCAGTGGGCAGAACTTCCAGCAGTGCACCCAGTTGTTCATTGCCCTCAGGAGAAGAGAAGGCTGGAGGTGTGTTTGTATACTGATTCATGGGCTGTCACCAATGGTTTGACTGCGTGATCAGGGACTTGGAAGGAACATGATTAGAAAATTGGTGACAAAGAGATCTGGGGAAGAGATATGTGGATAGACCTCCATGAATGGACATGAAGACATTTGTGTCCTACATGAATGTTCACCAAAGGGTGACTTCAGCAGAGGAATATTTTAATAATCAAATAGATAAGATGACCCATTCTGTGGATACCAGTTGGACTGTTTCCCCAGGCACTCCTGTCATTGCCCAAGGGCTCACTGAAAAAGTGGTCATGGTGGTAGGGATGGAGGTTATGCATGGGCTCAGCAACATGGACTTCCACTCACCAAGACCAGCCGGGCTACAGTCACTACTGAGTGCCCAATATGCCAACAGCAAATACCAACACTCAGTCCTCACTATGGCACCATCCCCCAAGGTGATCAGCCTTCTACCCAGTGGCAGGTAGATTACATTGGACCACTTCCATCATGGAAAGGACAGCAATGTGCTTTAACTGGAATGGACACATAGTCCAGATATGGGTTTGTTTTCCCTGCAAACAATGCTTCTGCCAAAACTAACATCTGTGGAGTTACAGAATGTCTTTTTTTTTTAATTTGCATATGGGCAGGAGGCACCAGGGATCGAACTCCAGACCTCCAGCACGGCAGGTCGGAGCTCTGCCTGCTGAGCCACGGCAGCCGCCCCAGAATGTCTTATTCACCATCATGGTACTCTATACAACATTGCTTCTGATCAAGGAATCCACTTCACAGCAAAAGAAGTATGCGAAGTATATATTCATGGAATTCACTGGTCTTGCCATGTTTCCCATCAGTTCTAGATCTGTTATATATGTTGAATTTGTTGAGTTTCTATTGCACAGGAAAAAATCAATTTTATTAATTACAGATTGGAAATTTTTGCTAGATTTTCTCCAATTATTAAATAACTTTCTGGAATTGAAATAATTTAAAAGTAATCTTCTCTATAGACATAGTCTTTTCGCATGGATGCATAGTAGTTAAGGTTTATTTCTATGTTAAGGTAAAAATATTATTCAGTAGGTTTTAATCAGTTGTCAACCCTCAGAAATCAGTAGATTGTGCATAAAACTCTTGGTGTATTGTTTTCTTTCAAAACTACAAAATTTAACAATCTACTGTCTTGGGAATTCTAGGAGCACAAGTTCAGTTCAGTGCCATAAGGGCTGGAGAAGCATGTTCGTTCTGGGGATGCCCCACATTCTGCATTCAACTTGTATTGCAATAAAATACAGATGAAATTGTTCATCTTTGAGTAAAATCTCAATGGGAATTTGAGAGTTCATACTAGGAACTCCCTTGATGTTAGCAGCTTTTAATGCAGTTAGAGATTAGGGTTCTCCCTTTCCCTCCAGCCTACTGATATTTGATGGCAGATTTGTTGCTTGGATTCTGCAGTGACAGGAGACTCCATAACAGTGAGCTGGACTTGGTGCAGGGAAACAGTGGCCGCCACATGGTAGCCAAGGACAGACACTCTCGTGCAGCATATCTATGGGATACACGTGGAGCTCCCCTAAAGCATCGGAGATGAATATAAGAGAGACTTTCATTTCCAAGGACTCAGTTTATAAAGAGACAGAGAACCATCAGTTATGATTTTTCAAAAACCTACAGGCTAGTGTGACAAGAAATATGCGTTACTTACGTTAAATTTTATAATTCCTCATCCATCTCTGATCAAAAGATTTCTTAGAGTGCTCAGACACTTTACACTAGAAAAGACTAATAAAATGGAGTTTTAAAACTATGTTCTAAAGAAACAAAGGAATAGTAATAGACATACAACCTTTATTAAAAATTTGGGCAATTCTTGTATTACTAAGTGAATCTATGAATGAATATTATTCTGTGTATATTATTTAGTGAACTTTGTTGTTAAGCACATGGATTATGGAATCAGGCAACCACTGGTTTGAATCTGGGATCCACTCTGTGTGACCCAGAAGTTACATGTCCTTTTTGAATCTCACTTTCCTATTCTTCAGCATGAGAGTGATAATGTCCATTTTAGAGGGCAACTGTAAGTATTAAAGGAGATTTTTTAATGAAAAGCACTAGCACTTAGCAGAGAAACTAAGTGGTGTAAATGTAGTAATCATCACTATCATTTTTATTATTATTGAAAATTCTAAATGAAAAGGATATCTTAATCCTTCAATCCTCAATTTAATTCTTTTATTCAGAATGTTTACAAATAAATCATCATTATAACACAGACTATAGAGGTTCGATATTAAATTTCATAAAAAGCTTTTAGCATTTTTTGGATGAAAGCAATTTCAAGTCCATACTGCTTTTGAGGTAAAAGCTTGCAAAGAGCAACACTAAGTGTTTGAGATTAACTAATCAACACTTACACCCTTTTTGATATATTCAAGAAAGACTTGCCAACACCAGGGTCATAAAGATAAAGTTAGGGATTCATTATAAGATGAAAGAATTTAAGAGTCTAGAAAATTGGTAATACTAGTGGTAGTATGCCAACAGTTTCTCTCTTAGCATTCTGAAGCATTAAATGGACTAGCAGCTCACCAACAAATACTGCCGAATATAATTTCTATTTCAAACTTCCATCCTAGTCAGCTAAATAATATGAAAGCTATTTGTCATGCCACATAGATCAAACACCAACCACTTGCAAAATAAATTACCCGTGAGTTCATTCGCAGGCCAAATTTGATCCTGGAAAAAATGCGTACATGGAAAGATAATGCAAGTCAGTGAAACAGGAATAGCTGATAGCCAGAGCTGAGAACAAGTACTGAAAAATTTTCCAAGTTGGAAAAAATGTATAATTGAAAAGTCTTTTCCTTTTTCGTTTCCATTGACTCTCTTCTAAAAGTAAGACCTGTGTGGAGATACCTCCAAGAGAAGGATCTAGAGCCAAGTCGAGCATCTAATTTTGATACTAGAGTTTCAACAAATAAGAGACTAGGATAAGTTTTATGCTGAAGTCAGGATATATGGCTATATATACTAAACAGTAAACCATTAATATCAACTACCCATAAACTTAAGGTTAAGAACTGTATATGTGTGTATATAGAAATTCATTCTGCAAACAGAATTTTGAAGTTGAAATATGAGCCTTATCTGTGAAAATTGGACACAATTTTCCAGAAATTACTGTGAAATTTTGTGCATGTATATTTGTGTTAGGTGGAGAGTTCCTTGAATGCAAGGGCAGTGTTTTATTTGTCTTTGGATCCCAAGCACTGCAGAGTGGCTTGCTTGTATTAGGTATTAAATAGCTATTCTCAATGAATTAATCCTGTGACAGAGACTTCCAATGGGGACCATGTTATAAACTAATGGACTTCTTAAAAAAAATTATAACTGGAGATGGCACTGTGATGGAAAAGAAATGAATTGGAAATAAAAAGGAATGAAAAGACCTGGGTTCAAGTCCTGTTCCCCACAATTTACTGCTGTATGTCCTAAAGATTCAAGGAGCATTGTACATTTAATGGAATAAAGGTGGCATGAGGAGGGGTGAAATAAATATCTGCAAAAGACTGTAAAAGCATTATTGGTTCCAAGGTAAATTTTTCAGTCATTCATTCAAAACACATTTTAATTTCTTACTCTGTGTCAGGCACTGTTTATGGGTGATAGAGCTACAGAAGGAAAGCTTTCTGTTCTCACTTACATTTTAGTGAATTATAGTATAGCACAGTACGGTATATGCTATATAGTCTATATACTTTATATTATATAGTATGTCATACTATAGTATACAAAAATGCTATATATTTAATGCTATATAGTATATAGTGTAAGATATTGTGTTGATATATCTTTTAGAAAATGTATTGGCATACAGTTAATTCATATAGTGTTATGTAAACTATTATAATAAATGATATGAAGAAAATTAAATCATAATAAGGGGGTGGTGGTGTTATTGTCCTTTAAAAGCAAATGCATTTCTGTACCATGCCTCTAGATAGGAATTGTTCTCAGGTATACTCCAATAATACAGAGAAGGCCAGTGATAACTGAAGGATGAGTAGTTTTTCTAAATGATTTTGTAAATTGAGAATGGGCAAAAACTTTAAACACTGAATGACTATATAATTTATCATCTTATCAGCAAGACCATATACTTTATCATCCAGTTTGCTTATCAACACAGTCAGTAAGAATTATACATTGTGAAATTGGTCAGTAAGGCATAGACATATGAGTTAAATGAAATTAACATATAAAGCTAAACTATAACCAGCAAGTCATGTGCAGCACTAATCTAGGATACCTCACTCATTTATTGAAGATAAGCAAGGTTTAATGGAAAACACATAGGCTTTAAAGCACCTGGATTTCAGTTGCATTCAACTGTTTATAACCTGTGACTGTAAGCAAGTTATTTAATTATTTATCATTTGTAAACTGAGGATGAAAATATCTATTCTATATAGTAATAAAGATGCAAATTGACCTGCAACAGAGCCTGATACTCCCCAATAGAGCTATACTCCATCCTAATTATTTTTTGTTATATTTTTATGTTTTTAGAATTATATATTCTAACATAAATTTTTGTAAATAAAACAGAATTACAAGGAAATAAATATCTCCCATAAACCGTAATACCAAAAGATGACCAAATTATAAGATTTTGTCATATTTACAATGTATCATATGTATGCATGCATTTCAATATTATATTATATTTAATAGGAAGAAATTATTAGAAATATAATTACCAAATGTGGTGGATGAATGCAGTCGTATGTGTGAAGATATCACACAATTTATTTAACCATTTCCCTGTTTTTGGACCATTAAGGTCTTTCTATTTTTTTTTTTTTTGCTATTATATATTAATCACACATACTATATAATGTTAATAATTTGTAATACTATATCATTATTTTTCACATCTCTGACTTTTTCAATTATTATTCTAGAAATAGTAGAAAAATACCATTTCTAGATGGCTTACCCAATATATAAATATCATTGAGCTTTTGATATATAATGGGAAATTGCCATGGTACCAGCTTATATTCTGACTATCAGTGATTTAAAGCACTAATAAATATATTCAAAGTATTATTTTCACCTACAATGATCTAGGCACCATTTCAGTCTCCAGAAATACAGTGCTGAACAGACATTTCTGCTGTTGTGGATCTTAAATTCTAAGTAGGCAAGAGCATTTCAGAACGGATAAGTATTATGAAGAAAAGTAAGCAGAGGAAGGAGATTGGAAGTTATCGTCATGGAAATAGAGATGGTGGAAAAGAACACTAGATAAGGTAGTCAAGGAAGGTCCCGCTATGGAGAAATTATTTGAGCTGGGTTCTGAGTGGTAAGAATTGTCTGTCAAATAAAGATCAGAGAGAAGAGTTTTCTAAGTTTAGAGAACAAGTGCAAATATCCTGAAGCAGGAGGGAGCTTAACATATTTAAAGTAGCAAAGTAAGAGGAAAGAAGAAAAGTGGGGTAGGAGAGGAACAGATAATTCAGTAGCTTCTATACCAAAGGAAAAAAAAAAGAACTTAATTACTGAAGAATTTAACCAGGGCAGGAATGTGATCTCATTTCCATTTTTTTAAAAAAACTACCCTGGTTGCACCATAGAGAATGGACTGTGGGGAAACAGATTAGTTAGGTGGTGTTAGTAATAGTTTCAGGAAGGGATATTAGAAACTTGAACAAGAGTGATAGCAGGAAATGGAAAGTATTAGACAGATTTGGGATATATGCAGTTGTAATAAAGCCAACAGCTACTCCTGATGATAAATATATAATAGTGGGCTAAACTGCAGTATCAAATAGACCCAGAATACATAACAGAACTTTATTCCTCACTGATGAACTAATCAAAGGAGGATTTGTCATGTAAATGGCTAGCCATCCTTCTGTGATAATTCAGACTCAGATCCATCCATCCTTTTTCGGACATCCCATGAGCTTTATAAACATACCCTTAGCTTTCAAAAAAGGGCATTGGCCTGAACCCCCAATGTCATCGAGCAACAATGGTGAAAGCCAGAATCTCTGTCTTGTTCTTAATTTTAATGAGAATGTATCGAGTACAGTATTTCTCAAAACATGTCCAATGGAGTACAATTCACGGACTGTTTTTCAGTAGTTCAGGAAAAACAGTTCTAAGTTGAAAAATGCTGGTTTCAACAAGATAATCTAATCTATTTACTGATAGACTTCTTGACGTCTTTAAAACAATAGAAGTTGTCTATCATCAAGAAAAGCTTGCCTTTCCCACAATCATTGACCATGTAACCTGCAACAACAGGTAAGACTAATATTCAAAAGAACAATAATTTGGGAAACAGTGGTCTAGCTCCACTCTAAGTATGAATCTGTCTATTAGGTTTTAGATAGTTTTAATTATATAAGGATGGAGCTTTCTATTCCCAGTTATCTAGAAGTGTTTTTAAAATAATGAATCAGCATTAAATTTAATAACAAATAGACATAAAAATACATTTGACATTATCATGTTTATTCTTCTCTAATCTATTAATAATGATGTATTACACTAATATTTTAAAAATATTAATCCATTCTTTCGTATCTGGAATAAATATATGTTATTTTAGAAAAATAATTCTTTCAATGAACTATTTTCATTGCTAATTAAATATTTATCTAGAATTTTGACCTCATACAAGTATAATTGCTCTATAATTTTCTTTTTCTGTGCTGTTAGCAGCTTTTAGTATCATGATTATGCTGATCCAAGCAAATGAATCAATGACTGCACATCGATTAATTTTAACCTTTGGAAGAATTTCTGTTCTGCTAAAATGTGAAAGAATGCCCCATGATGAACCTAGAGCTACGTTTATATGTAATTTTTTGATTATTCAATTGTTTGCATGGTTATTTGTCTATGTACTATTCTACTTTCTTATTTTGCTGTATTTTGACTTATATTTGTTACTTTTTATTTTATAATAATTTGCCACACATTTTTTCAAATTAATCAACATGAGTTATTACATGACATTCCTACATTTAACGTATCTCTATCAATATCTTCACATTCTTCTTCCACTTTTATTTGTACTCTTGATTTTATTATACCTTTCATTAGTTTTCCTATCTTATTGGTAGTTTTGTCTCAAATGACATATTGTAGATTTACAAATCTTTAAAGACAATACCTTTCTTTGTCCTGATATAGTAAGTATTTACAGTAATAATGAACAAATGGCTAGCATATTTTTAGAACAGTCTAAATTAAAAAAAAAATCACTGACTATTTCCTTTGTTTTCTGATTTTGCTGTATTAACTGCGATTTAGTTACTTTAATTTTATATAATATTTACGTAATATTTTAAATTTAATAGCAGTGTTCAAGTTTTTGAAAAACAAGATTTAAAATGATTATCTAAATCAAGTATACTATAATTATACACCAATGCAATTCAAAATTCTGCTAATGTCCCCATCTCTCTAGTTTCTAATTTCAAACTATGAACCCTGATTATCATCATTGGATTATTATTTTACTAGATATATATATTTTTTCAATTATATTATCATATTTACCATTATCAATGCTTTTCTTCTCTTGAGTTCTTTCTTATAGCGCACTCATCATTTTGTCAGTTGGCATGGCTGAGGTTTTTCACAGTGACGTGCAGATGACAGTGGGGTTTTCTTAGGGTAGAGGGAGCCCACTTCTGCCTCTTTCCTGGCTGGTCAATTTTGCTGTCCCAGAAACTTGAGATAAACCAGTCAATGATTATTTCTTACTCTAGCACATTCATTTTATGGTTATGATGATTCTTCATGAAAATTGACAATTCATTCATCAACATCCTGCATTTCTAATTTTTTGAGATTTTTGAATTTTTAAACAAGTTTTAAGCCTGTAAAGTTGGAGAAAGTAGCCTCATCCACAACCTAAATATGACTAAGTTTGTAAGGTGAGAAATAAAATAGCATCCCTGAGATTACTATGTCTATATGGCAAAGTTCAACAAACTTTTCCGGTAAGGAGTCAGATTGTAAATTTTTTAGGTTTTGTAGGATATAGTTTACGGCTCATCTCCTGTTGAATAGAAACACCAATAAGCAATACCTAAGTGGATGTGGCTGTGTTCCAATAAAACTTTATCTTCAACAATAGATAATAGGCCAGATTTGGTTCACAAGTAGTATCTTGCCTGTTCCTGCTATATGACATCACAATACTATGATAAAGATGAGAAAATTTTGTCAGTCTATTATTGAATATCGGTGTCTGACATGAGGCATTGAGATATTTGAAATTTTCCAAAATTGAACTAAAAATTTAAAATTTTAGTCATATATATAACCTTAAAACTATACATTTAATATGACCTTTATTTTTGGTTCAAATAGCTCAGCTACAATGTATTGATTTACAGCTTTTTAGTGGTATCATGATAGAAAAGACATATGGATAAGTTTCCCATGGGGTAATACACTGAATGAGGGTATCCAATTTACCCTAATCATTATACTCAGTCCTTATCCTCAAGGGAATGAATCTTGCTTGAGGGTTGCCATTTGATAAGGGAGGCACTGTATACTGTTGCTAATTGATAAAGCAAGAAGATTTGGATTAACATCAGCTTGCACTCAATCTAAACATGAACTTTCCTGTGTGATTTAAAGGCACGTTACGGTACAGGACAGTTTTCTGAAGACAAGAGAAAGGCAAAATGTTCTAAGATTTGGTTCAAAGTAGGCCTCTGAAAGAGTTCCCCAATTTACTGGATAAAACCTTTTGTTAGACAAATCCCGTTAGGAAAATTCCTTCGATTTTTTTTTTCAGGATTTATTACATTTCTATTTCTGCTGAAAATTATTATCACAAATTTAGTGGCTTAAAACCACACAAACTTATTATCTTATAAGCCTTGACGTGTGAAGTTAGAAAATTTTCTCATTGGGTTAAATTCAAGGGTCAGCAAGGCTGAATTGCTTCTAGAGGCCCTAGGGGATAATCCATTTCCATCACTTCTCCAGCTCCCAGAGACTGCCCAACTTCCTTGGCTCATGATCACTTTTCTCCATCTTTAATGCTAGCAGCAGGTCACGTTCATCTCACATCGCATCACTCTGATTTCCTCTTCAGCTTTTCAAGACCCTTGTGATTATAGTGATCCTACCTATATAATCCACTATAATGTCCTCATTTTAAAGTCACTTGATTTGTAATCTAAATTCCCTTTTGCCATATAACCTAGCATACTCACAGGTTCTGGGTATTAAGAGGTAGACATATTTGGAAGGTCATTATTCTGCCAAGCACAAGGGTCTAATTATGCACAAAGTTAAATGAACTAAGTTGAGCACTTTCATAGAGGGGTTGATGAGGCCTTGAATCATTCTTGCATATGGTGTACCCGAAGAACAAGGCCATGTATATTTGGAGAATTGGAGCATGCACTCAAAAAAAAAAAAAAAGAAAGAATCCATAATTAGTGTACTTGATCATTTATTTAGTGGTTAAGAACCTGGGCTTTGAAGCCAGAAAACATGGGTTCAAATCCCAGCATTACCATTTACTAGTTATATGACCTTGGCTAAATTACTTAGCTCTATGCTTCACTTTCTTCACCTGTAAAATTCAGATGTTAAAAGGTCTATCTTTATGGAGTTGGTGGGACAAGTAGATATGATAGCACTTAAAGTTCCTAGAAGGATGTCTAAAGAATGGAAAAGGGCACAGTCACCCAGGAAAAAGGCACAGGTGCTTGACTTATTTAAAAAGTAACTTATTTTTCTAACCAAATTTGTTGATCTGGAGATTATAGAGAAGGTGATATGTAGTGAGCCAAAATGGGTTATCCAACTTTGACCTGGTGCTTGTATTATTTTTCAAGGAATTGAGCCCTCCAAGTATTATCATTCAAATTCACATTATTTTTCTTATCTCTGAGGAAGAAAATCATATTGGAGGGCGTATTCCTTAGAGAAGAGCAATGTAGAAGTAGTTCATGAGACTGGCTTACATTCCTTTCTTGGGCATGGTATGACATATAGAGTGATGGAATTTGGAATATTATTCTCTACCCATTTTCTTGGTAATCTGGACCACTATAAACACCCTTTTATTTCCCAAATTATGCTGAACATATTTAGCTAAAACCCTTCACTGTCCTAATCTTAGGCAGTTAACAGATGCCAGCATATAATTGATATCTATATTGTTAACCATAAATACTCTATATAGCTCACTAATCTAACTTTATACTTTATAACTTTAACACATACAAAAATCCATATTCTAAGCAATATTTTCACAGAATTCCTGAGCCAAAGGCCTTTACAAGTGGTAAAACAGAAAAGCGGGGGGAGATCTCAAGTATCTATAGTATTCTCCCATAACTCCTTTCTGTCACACTGACCAGAAAAGATCATTAGCCTTCTCAAGCATAAATTCAGCTTTAACACCATATTTTAGACAACTGAGTTAAAATCACAAAGTTTTTGTATGAAAATTGTATGCCAGTAGTTTTTTCTACCTTTTAATGAATATTTATCACTGTGCATGTATTTCTATTGTAATTTGAATGGGATATACTAATCTGAAGGATGCTGGAAAACTACTATTAATGCTATTTTAGAGTTAAATAAAGCGGCTTGTGAACTTTATACTCTTCTATTTCCAGCAGCTAGATCGAAAACAAAAGAACATCATTGCATGTCATTTTTGTATCTAAACAGCATAGAAAATGTGTAAAAGAATAAAAGTTTTTGAGCAGGCCATATGCCGCAGACGGTTTCTTTCACTTTAAGACTCACAACAAACATTCAAGATGCACGTTGTTATGCCAAGATGTTAAGCATTGAGGCCCATTCAGATACCTACTAAGAAGCTGGATATAGATTCCTGAGTCTTTGACTCCAAGCCCAGGAGTCAAACTGACTGCACCACTCTGCTTCCTTCAGATCTTGGTGATCAAACTGAAGGTGCTAGCCAGTGTTGCTATCTGGTTCGTATTGCAGTCAGTCTTAAATCAGAATTTCCCTGCAGATTTTAGAGCTATAAATAGCACTCCATTTAACCTGGCAGTACACTATTAGAAAATCCTGCACACTGGCAGCAACTGCATTTCCATTACTCTGCTTTCTGATTCAAAATGTTACATGGATTTATATAGTGGGAATGACTGGATTATATGTGTGCGTCAGAGAGGCCAAAGAATACAATAAAATATGCACTTACTTAGGAAGAGAAACTTTATCCCTATAGAGTTCAATATTAAATATTTTTGAAATAATATATATTTATCTGGCTTCTGTTATATCCCACTAAAAAAAAAACTCAAGTACAAAATATCTGATTTTATTTGGCCAAAATTCATCTAGTGACCATTTAAACTCATCAAAAAAGGTCTAAAATTGATATGGAAAGATTATAGTTAGCCTATTTCTACTCAGAATTTTATATGCTAACCAAATAAACAATTTCTCTTGCATGATATTTCCTTTCTACTAAGGCTTTAAAGTCTTTCTGCTTTTGATTATCTCATTTTATTGAGCAAGTGCTTATTCCTTTCCCTGAAAAAAAGAATTTCAGTTTTTCCACTTCAAAAGTCATCCATGATCTTACATAGCTGCTTATAGTCTAACATCTGGTATTTTTAAATAAAATACCAGAAAACCCCTGAATCATAGTCTGAAGGACGAACTAAAATATCAAGGGATGTAGAAACGGCATATGTCACACAGAAGGGAACAAAACCTCCTGTTCACAATAAAATGCTCTTCAGAGAACACAAACAATGCTTACATTAATCTGTGTGGGCTGGATTCTTTGTGGTATTAAAGGCCTAACTGTTCTTTCACTGATGCACGTATATAATTCCCTTTAGAGAAACTAAAAATGGGTCCCTCAACGACTTACTGCTCCCAGTCTCCTCTGTGTGTGCAGACAAAAAGTTAAGACAGAAAGCTAAGACTCAAACACTCACCACTGTCAGATGGTTCTGAACAATGTCTGAGAGCCTGTTAAAACCTTACTATTAGGAGATTTAGGGAAATAACAGATTTCTCTTGATTCCCTGGATCCTTCTCTTGGACAAAATGAGCTAATTTTTGTAGTGCCTTTTCTGAACTTATGCCAACAAAATTACATACTATGATCCTATGAAGCGTAATTGACCTTAATATTGAAACTGGTCTGTAAAGATTCACAGAATTCCTATATTGTTATCTAACGATTGCATTTTAAATTCTAATAATGCAAAGAAATATTCTTTGATCGTGAAATATATTTCTTGCCTAACAAAACAGCCAGCATCTGACAGATCCCATGTGTGTTTCACCAGTCTCCAAGTATAATGACCACAAAGTCAACATTCAATAGACAAACCCACTAGCCACACTTTGTGCCCCATCCTTCCTCCAGGTCATTCACCTGGTCTTCAGGGGCTACCCAGCTGTTCTTCCAGGGTCACCACACCCTGTTTTCTTTCCTGTTTCTGATGGGTGGGTGATTTATTACTCCCCCCTTCTTGTTACAAAGCCCCTCTGTATGTGCCCATGGCTTCCTCTGTGGGTGGTAGTCATTGGGTTGGTTCTGTGGTCTCTTTGCTTACTATCAAGTGGTATTGATTATCCCCCTCAAATTTTAAGCTGTAACTGTGGTTCCTGCCCTGACATGCAGGGCCCAGCCTCAGCCTGGCCTCTGGTACTCTTAATATAAAACAACTATCCTTTGATGGAGCAAAGCTATTCTTAGATTTGAAGGATCTCCATGGGACTTGAAGATTGTCTGTCATTGCACTGTCACAGTAGATAAACTGTTGTCATTTTAAAGCAATATAAATTTTTATCAAAATTATGCTTATCGCTTGATCATTGAACCAAGTTCATACCTAATGATAAAAATTTTCATTATTAAGAATTTAGTGTTGGTTTCCAATCCAAAGTTTTAGCACTTTACCAAGTGCTAAAGCTTACACTTCATAAGCACTTGATAAAAACGTCCTTACATTTCCATCATGGTTGATTTTCTACAACCAGTAGGTTTGTATCTGTTTCCATTCAAGCCTGGATAATGGCTAAAACTCTCTTACTTCATACCTTCCTTCATTTCCCCCTTCCCACTATTGCAAAATGGCCAAGGGCTGGGGGCAGTGGTTGAACAGAAGCATTTTGTCCACGGCCTGCCTGCCCATTGCCTCAGGGGTTCTGCCTTTACCCTTCAGTTCCCCCAAATCCCACATGTGTCCCAGCTGCTTGATGCCCCTTTCCCAGCTTAATCCTACAAACTGTTTGTTTTCCCAGCCTGAAGGAAATTGTCTAACTTCCCATATTGCTGTGACTGGGTGATCTAGAGAAATTCTCTCCCTATTGCTAAACCAACTCCTCAGGGAAATCTGCAAGCAAGAGACTCGAACATGTCTCTAAAAGGGTAGTTAGGTATAGAGTAAAGGTAACCAACCACAAGTAAGGTCATATGTTGGCATTTGTTCATGAGTCTACTGAAATTTGACAAAACTGGACTATCACTGTATCTTTGTATTCAATTTACTATGTGTTTTGGTTCTATACATATATATCTTATTTTTGTTTAAAATTTGTCTTTAAACCTTAGGGGCCAGAAATATTCCACTACTGGAAGTCTTATGTTTGAGGCCAGCATTTGATCAAAAAGCATAAGTAAAGAGTGGTCGCTTACTTGTTTCTTAATGTGTTCTTCCATCCTGGGCATTGAAGTGTTTTCTAAGAGAATTTATAAATTCTTATTCTATCTATTAAATACTTGGGTGACTGAAAAATAAAAATTTTCTGTTTTTGATGCCTAATAATAGTTGCCACATTTCATAGTTATGGCAGTGATTAACATAACAGAATACATTCATTGATGGAATTTTTTCATATATACTCAGATTTTTCTGATAAATGATTGGATCTATTTCAATGGGAAACATTGAAGACTTTAAAACATTTTAATGCTTTAAAATGGAAAGAAATTAATAGTTATGAATTAATTTATATGCAGAAGCAACACAGTGTATAAGGTAACTAAAATATGGGTGTACCTATTTCTTGAGTAGAAATGAAAGACATTTGTAACATTTACTTTTTTGTATATAATTAAATCCTGTATATCATTTGATATTGTTGCTAGCTTTTTATAAAATTAGCTCATTTGTACCTTCTAACAAACTTGTGAGGTATCTGTGTCGACATTATAATTACATTTTGCAGATAAGGAAACATATTAGAGAGGCTCTATGACTTCAGATTAAGGTATTAAAAATAATGATTGCTGGCACCATTCATTCATTCAACAAATAGTCTTTGCTGTTCCTGTTATTATTCTGAACACTGGGCATACAACAATGTGTTCCCTGTATGTTCTTGTTATTATTCTAAACACTGGGCATACGACGATGAAAAAGTAAGTAAAAGTTTCTAAACCCATGTCTTCTAATTTTTAGAAGTTAACTAGACCGCATGGGCTCTTTACTTTGGCAAGGTAATTTTAAAAGATATTTTAGTTTAGACTATCGCTCTCAAATTTCATTCCAGGCTTTATCAGGTATTTATAAACTTTTGATTTTATGAAGAAAGAAAAGCATAGTGATGATGCTTTTCTAACTGTCTAATCTAAATATCTAGATATAACGCAATATCACAGTAGAAACTAAAATTCCTGGGCATGAAAACAACAACCTTGGAATGCTAAAAAATCATTAAAGCAATGTCTATTGGCAGGAAGATGACAAGTTACTTCCAACCCACTGAACTACTTTACCAGTGGTGTAGTGATGCTGTCAGATCATAAATGTTGCTCAGTCAAATTGCTGAGGTGATCAACTCACAGCCAGAAACACGGTTCACATATTCATATCCCTTAAGTTGCTTTTTTTTTGGGGGGGGGGGGGGGGGGTGCGGCATGGGCAGGCTTCAGGAATCAAACCCAGGTCTCTAGCAAGGCAGGTGAGAATTTTGCCACTGAACCACTGTTACACCACCCCATATCCCTTCTTTAGGACAAAGGTGGTTTATATCATTGTGTCCAGATTGTTGTTATGTATTTCAACTGGCAATTGGTACCAAATGTAAGTAGATATTTGAGCCTTGACTACTTTATTGAGAGAGCGACCACATAATTTATTATCCAAACTGGGACACTTTTGATTGCAAAATGGAGAATTATTTATAATTCTGCTATTTAAAGAGGCATAAACTGGGGTATATCCCAGGCCAATCAGGACTAATGATCACCCTTCCCATGAGGCAGTTAGGCATATCACTAGAAGTACACCATCCTACTTATTTTTAAATGTTCCAATCCAACAATAATTTCGAAAGCTGATCATCATTTTCAAAAGCCCTAAATAGATTACCTTATTTTAAGTACTTCTGAATATATAACTTTCCTCTTCCAATTGAATGAGAAATTTCCAGACTGAATCAATAGAATGTTTTGGTTGCAAGAAAAAGAAGACCAAACTCATGCTTGCTTATTCAATAAATAGAATTTAATGTCTTCCTTCCTCAGAAAACCTGACTGGGGGCTTCCTCCTTCCAGAGTTGGCTCAGGTAGAGACTTCATCTACTGGTCCAGCAATGCACCACCAGCTTGGTTTTATTCTATCTCTTCATTCTATGCTTCTTGGTGTAGGTTTCATTTCAAGGAAGCATACCTTCTGATCCCCAAAAGGCTGACATCATCTCTTGATTCTATGTTCTTCTGCATCTTAGCATCAAGTATGAAAGCATGGCGCTGTCTCCCTATATTTATGGTATTTGTGCTAGTTAAGGTTATATGATCATCTCTGAATCAGTATCTGCATTCAGGAGGATGGAATGAGTTGATTGACTTAGCCTAGGTCATGTGCTTCATCCTCAAATCATGGATGGAGACAGCTTCTCTGGAATTGAGAGCCATTGGGGTAGGAGGAAGGGATCAATATGGAAGTTAAGAAGGTAAAAAGCAATGACTGCTACTCAGACATTATTCAAAGTGAGACCTTTATTTTCTTCATAACATTAAAGTTTCCAATTACATAATTTGTTCTATAAAAGACATTACAGTATCCTTTGTAATTGAGAAAGGGTCAAATAGGCATTTTGTTAATAAACACAATTTTTAGCCTAACAATTTTCTTGGGAGAAATTGTGGTATGTAACCTTGGAAATTCTTAGATTTGACACATCAGAGATTTTTTATCTTAGCATTATTTGTTTTTAATGAGATCCAGAAAGAGGAGTCTTGTTATGTTTAGATATGTAATGGTAGTGGGAAATAGTACCCAAGATGCTTAGACCCTAGATGTTAATTATTTTTTCTAGTATCACACTACCTCTATATGTCAAAAAAATCTAGAGAGTTAATTTTGGTCAACATAGTAAAAGATTTTTTTACTGGATTTTCCTCACAAATACTTTTTAAGGCCTCTCACCTTCCTCATCTCTATGTTTGTGAGAGTGCCCACATTTCCTCTTACATGTGTTCTCAATAAATTTTCTATCTGCTTACTCTTTGGGCTGTTCTCTTGAGTTCTTTCTCACAGCATGTCCAAGAACCTGGAAGCCAAAATTTGGCAACGTGTTTCGGCGAGCCAGCCAGGAGACACTTCTTACTGACCATCTGGACTGGTTAATACAAGGATGATTGGCTACATGCTTTCACTTTTTGTTCTTGCTTGGCTCATTGCTATCCTCTCCTATGTCCTCATGCAACTCTGTGTCCTCTTGAGAGGGTGGAATCATTTTCACTGTTCTCTCTAGGAATCTAGGGGCTCCAATGTGGCTCCCCCAAGACATAAAGTTGGTTCACTCTGAGCCTGACGATCCAAGGAGCTTCAGGGCAGCAGGTGATTCTGCCCTTTGGGACCTCACTGGGGACTTCTTCCTGTGTTGTGGACTCCAATAGGACCAAATCAAGCACCTCTCCCTCCCTCCTCCCTCCC
>PVIY010039621.1:0-22978 GCA_004026745.1 Myrmecophaga tridactyla
GAAGAAGAAGAAAAATAAAATCAGAAATGGAAGAAGGAACATGACTACTGACCTTGCAGAAAGGAGATAATCAGAGGATACTATAAGGAATTATATACCAATATAACTAGACAATGTAGATGAAAGGGACAACCTCCTGATAAAACATGAACAACCAGCAATGACTTGAGAAGAAATAGATGACCTTAAGAAACCAATCATAAGTAAAGAGATTGAAGCAGTAGTCAGGAAGCTCCCCCCAAATTAAGTTCCAGGACTAGATGGCTTCACATTTGAATTCTACCCAGTATTCAAGAAAGAAATAGTACCAGACCTGTTCAAACTCTTCAGAAAAATTGAAGAGAAGTGAAAGATGCATAACACAGTCTATGAAGACAGCATCACCTTAATAGCACAGCCAGGTGAAGATACTACAAGAAGAGGCATTCGCTGTCCAATTTCTTCAATGAATATAGATGCAAAAATATTAAACAAAATGCTTGCAAATTGAATCCAGTAGTACATTAAAAGAATTATACATCACACTTACTGAGATTTACTCCAGGTATGCAAGGCTGGTACAAAAGAAGAAAATCAATTAATGTATGCACCACATCAATAAATCATAGCAGATAAACCACCTGATTCAACATTCTTTCTTGATGAAAACACTTCAAAGGAAGGCAATAGAAGGAAACTTCCTCAGTATAATAAAGGAATATAAATACATTTATAAATACAAATACATGGCTAACCTACAGCTAACACCATACTTAATGGGGAAAGATTGAAAGCTTTCCCTCTGAGATCAAGAAAAAGACATGGAAGCCTTCTGTCACCATCGTTACTCAACATTGTGCTGGAAGTTCTAGATAGAGCAATTAGAAAAAAAAAAGAAATAAAAGGCACCAAAATTGAAAAGGAAGAAATAAAACTTTGTCAGCAAATGACATGATGGAATATGATGAAAATCCCAAGAAATCTACAGCAAACATACTGAAGCTAATAAATGCATACAGCAAAGTGACAGTGTACAAAATCAACACTCAAAAATCAGTACTGATTCTATACACTAGCAATAAGCAGTTTGAGGAGGAAATCAATAAAAATTTCTATTTACAATAACAACTGAAAGGATCAAATATTTAGGGTATAAATTTAACCAAAGCCACAAAAATCCTATAAACAGATAACTATAAGAAATTACTAAAAGAAATCATCAAAGAAGACCTAAATAAATGGAAGGGCATACCATGTTTATGCATTAGAAGACCAAATATAATTAAGATATTGGCGCTACCCAAATAAATTTGTAGATTCAATGTAATACCAATTAAAATCCCAAAAACTTACTTTGATGAAATAGAAAAACCAATAACCAGATTTATTTGGAAGAGCAGGATGCCCCAAATAGCTAAAATATCTTGAGAAAGAGGTGTAAATTTGGAGGTCTCACACTACCTGACTTTGACATATTTTACAAAGCTGCAGTGGCCAAAACAGCATGACACTGGCATACAGATAGACATACTGACCAATAGAATTTAATTGAGTGTTTAGAAATAGACCTTCTCATCTATGGATAATTGATATTTGATAAGGTGGTCAAGCCCACTCAACTGGGAAAGAGCAGCCACTATAATTCTTTTTTATTTGATAACTGGATATACATAAACAAAAAAAAACTGAAACAAGGGTCTATATCTCATACATTATACAAAAATTCACTCAAAAAACATCAAAGACTTAACTATTAGAACTAAGACCATAAAATTCTTAGAAAGAAATGTAGGGAAATATCTTATAGGTCTTGTGATAGGACATGGTTTCCTAAGCCTTATACCCAAAACATGGGCAACTAAAAAATAAGTAGATAAATGGGATCTGCTTGAAGTTAAACCCTTCTGTGCATCAAAGAAGTTTGTTAAGAAAGTAAAAAAGCAGCTTACACAGTGGGAGAAAATATTTAGTAAACACATATGATATAAGGGTTCAATATCCAGAATATATAAAGAGGTTCAACAACTCAACAACAAAAAGACAAACAACTCAATATAAAAATGGAGAAAAAACATGGACAGATACTTTTCTGAAGAGGACCTGCAAATAGCTCAAAAACATATGAAAAGATGCTCTACTTCACTGGCTATTAGGGACATGGAGATCAAAACCACAATTTATCATTTCACACCGACCAGAATGATAATTATTAAAAAAAAGAAAGAAAGCAGAAAACAAGAATTGTTGGAGAGGATATGGAAAAAGAGGCACACTCATTAACTGTTTCTGTGAATGTAGAATGGTACAACCATTCTGGAACGCAGTTTCATGGTTTCTTAGGAAGCTAAGTACAGAATTACCATATGATCCAGCAATCCCATAGAGGTATAGAAAGAAAGTGAAGACAAGAGCAGAAATAGACATTTGCACATGGATGTTTACAGTGACATTATTCATGATTGTCAAGAGATGGAAATAGCCCAATGTTGATCAATGGGAAAATGTCTAGACAAACATATAATGGAATATTACACAGCTATAAGGCAGAGTTAAGTAATGAAACTTGTAATAACATGGATGAAACTTGAGGACATTTTGCTGAGTTAGATTAGCCTGAAACAAAATCACAAATACTGTATAGTATTACTAATATGAACTCACATTAATGAGTGAACTTTGAGAGTTAAAGCTGAGAACACATTTTATTAGCAGTTAGAAAGAAAGTAGAGATTGGCATTTGATGTGAAAGGAGGACAGATTGTCTGACAAGTTTGATTGTAAAGATCCACAAATGGATAGGATAATGCTATCTGATGATAGCTCCATATTGTAAGTACAATGAAGAAAACTGAGGTGAGAATGGTTGAGGAAGGAGGCCTGGGGTCATATATGACACAAGAAATAAAGGTAGAGTATAAAAACTGGGATATTATAACTTAGTGATGCCTACAGTGAAGTATGATTGTGATTAAATTTACAATATAAGAATGTTTTTGCATGATGAAGAACAAATGACTTTCAGCATTGCAAAGTCTTGAATCTGGGGTTGTATGTGGGGGAAAATACAATCAATGCAAACTAAGGTTTATAGTTAGCAGTAACATTGTGATACTTGTCCATTGAATGTGACAAACACAGCATGCCAAAGCTAAATGTCAATAAGTGTGGTGTATGTGGAGGGGTATGGTATTCTTTGTAGAAAAAATCATATAGATTGTGGGAGTGAAGGTATGACATGTGATTACACTGGGAATATTGATTTTATGCTTAGGTTGGATTGTATGATGTGTGAATAAAACTATTTAAAAAATGAGCAGAGTGATATAAGTGCTGGAGAAAATGTGTAGAGAGAGATGATCCCAGTCACTGTGGGTAGGAAAGAAAAGTGTTGCAGCCCCTCTGGAGGACAGTGTGCTGGCATCACAGCAGGCTGTGGCTGGGTTTACCGTATGATTCTGCAGCTCTGTAGTTAGCTGTGTCCTCAAAGGAACTGAAAGAGGGACAGGATGGACACTTGTCCACTGGTGTTTATAGTGGTAGTGCTTGTGATTTGCAATGGGTAGAGGTGGTCTAAGGATACCTGGGATTAAGAATGAAGGCAGAAACTGTAGTGTATGCATATGATGGACAATTGAGTGGCTGCAAGAAGGAATGAAATTGTGAGGCAAGTAAGGAGGTGAATGGACATTGAGGACAGTAAGTTGAGTAAAATAGCCAGAAATGAAAACACAAATATTATAATGCCTCAAAAATATGGATTAACTATAATAAGCAAACACTGAGAATTGAATTTAAAAGAATAGGTTAGTTGAAGGCCTACTGTAAAGGCTTCTAGGTTGGAAATTCTTACAGCAGTTACATCTACTCTGGAATGGTACCTGTTATTTTGAAATTCTGAGATTCTGAAATCTTTGTGTATAACCTGGTCATTCCCTGGAACTCTGGGTATTTGTGTGACCCCTGAGACTCAGAGCTAGAATTCTGCAGCTAATAACTTCAGCATTGCTCTATATAGCTCTTTTGGAAACATTGGAAAATGATCAAACTTCAATTAGAGATGTGAATGAAGCAGATCTGGGTAGGGCTAAGGTAAATCAAACTAAAGTGTAAAGTATGATACTGTCTGTATTTTAAAACTTCAACTTCTGTGTAAGAATAAACAAAAATATGTTTATGTGTTGCAAAATTTATATTTTCAGTAGCACATTATCAAATATAACTTGTATGGTCAGCTTATTCAAATACCATAATTACATGAAAACCTGGAACAGGGAGTGAGATCTTGTTGTTTTGCACAGATTGGTGTGATGCCCTGATACATCCCAGAGTGATCAGGGCAGAAGATTAGAAAGTATTTGCAAAGTACCCTTGAGGAACTAGCAAAAAAGGTGAAAACATTAAACTTCCACATCTGGGGAAGACCTGATAAATTTTCAAGCATTGGAAACTGCCAGTTTGATAAGGCCAAGCCCTCAATCCTGTGGCTTGTCCTTATGAAAATTATGCCTTTAAAGGGAAAGCTTAGTGTACTTATGATTATGCCTGGGTCACCCTAAGAATCTCTTTTGTTGCTCATATGTGGCCTCTCTCTAAGCCAACTCTGTAGGTGAACTCACTGCCCTCCCCCACTATGTGGGACATGAGACCCAGGGATATAAATCTCTCTAGCATTGTGGAAGTGAGAAAGTCTTCTTGACCAAAAGTGGGAAGTGAAATGAAACAAAATAAAGTTTCAGTGGCTGGGAGATTTAAAAAAGAATTGAATCAATTCTGATTCAATCTGAAAATTATTTGTACTATATATATATATATATCTCCTTTTTCAGTTTTTGGTGTATTGGAGTAGCTAGAGGGAAATAATTGAAACTGTTGAAATGTCATCCAATGGACTTAATTCTTGAAGTTAATTGAATATAGAGATTTTAAGGTGTGTCCATGTGATTGTGAAAACCTTGAACGGACATTCTCTTTATACAGCATATGGACAGATGTGTAAGAAAAAAAGGACAAAAAATAAATAAACAATAGGGGGCTTGAGGAAGAATGGGATGTTTTGGGAATTCTTTCTAACTTATTTCTTTTTTATTCTTATTTTTACTTTTTGGTGTAATGAGAATATAAGAAAATCAATTGAAATGATGAATGAACAGCTATATGATGACATTGTGAATCACGGATTGTACAATTTGGATGATGATATGCCATGTTAATATATAATATATCTCAAAAAATGTAAGTGGCCTTAACACAGTAATTAAAGGCCCTGTAACTGATTATATTAAAATATAAGGCCCAAGTACAAGATGTCTATAAGAAATTTATCAATAGTAAATGGATCTAAAGCTATATATCTGCAAATATATGGATATAAATACTACTGAATAAAACAGTACAATTTGAAAAATTGGACCACTGTATTCCAGAAATTTGAATGAAAGTAAGAATAACAATAGAAGCAATTTTTTAGAACTTTTCAAAATTCCTTAAAGCTTCAAAAGACATACAAATAAGAGAATTTGAAGAATGAATATAATGTTCTAGAAAAATAGTAACATTTATTAACTGCCAGGGATAAAGTTTTAAGTTTGTTGAAATATAGTATAAATAAGGTTTTTTCTTTTCTGTTTCTTATATTTGATCTTCTGACATAATTACTTTACTATTAGACATGACATATTAGATTCCCAACAATACTGATTCAAAAAAATTAGTCATAAAATTTTTTGTAAATTATTCTTTATTCTATTATTAACATTATTTGAAAGCACACTTAGTGGCTATAAAAATTAGTTTCAAAGATGGGAAGAAAAACTACTCATGGTGAATTTTCAAGAAGTAAGCAGATTACTGAAGTGGCATTGACATAGAAAATCTTAAACACTAAGGTCACCAATTGTGAAATAAATTAATGCAGTCCTTTTAAACCTCCAAATATTCTTTTCTCAGTATTATTTAATTTTGTTTAATTGAAGAATTGTTCATGCACTTTTCATCAAATATATAGTATAGTATATGATAATTCCTTGAAACATACCACCAAATTCTCTCCTGAAATTCTGCAGTACAAACAGCTTTTCTTGTAGGAGCTGCTTCAAAATCTACATGTAATTTGATTTCATTATGGTTAATTAATGAAAGCTTCACAAGACTGCCTTTCACCTGGTAGTTCAAAGGGGAAGTTAGCTTTTAGCCCTTCAAATAATTATAAAAGTTTTAACATCTTAACATCGAGTTTTAATTTATTCTCTCATATTTTGTCAGCACACTAAATAATAAAACAAATTGCACAAACATTGATGTGGCTGACTAGAACACTACATCTGCTGTGTTGATGAATTACTTGACAATCTCATACCTGATTGGAAAAATTCTTCCATATTTACTTGTCATGCCT
Source organism: Myrmecophaga tridactyla (assembly GCA_004026745.1). Classification (NCBI taxonomy): domain Eukaryota; kingdom Metazoa; phylum Chordata; class Mammalia; order Pilosa; family Myrmecophagidae; genus Myrmecophaga; species Myrmecophaga tridactyla. The sequence goes on from PVIY010039621.1 coordinate 6,374, forward strand.
CAAAAATGCTCATTTATCACCTGGTACATAATCCTAAAAAGAAGTTATTTATGTTTTTCGAGTCCATGCAAAATACATGAACTTGTGGGTTTTATAAGAGTCTATTATAAGATATTATAAGATAGGTCAAGGTGATTATAAATATTTAATAATAGAATCATGATATTACTGAAAATTCACCATGATCAAATCATACAAACCCATTACATACATATATTTAATAAGCCTTATATATAAGGAAAGTACTTGGAAGAAAATACATCTGAGGAATAGCAACATTTATGAAAATTTTTCATTCATTTCTTTAAATTCTGACGTAAAATAATTTTTGCGTGATTAAAACTTTTAATCTCAGGATAGGGTCTTGCTTTTAAATATAAGAATGATTCATTCTTAAAAATGAACTAGTTCATCCTTTGTGATGAACAATCTAGGCTTTCAAACAAATACTAAACTATTTTTTGAGAAATGCCTCCTCTTTTACCCAGTTACATGTTAGAGGATCACAAAAGAATACTAAAAATGCTGTTCTTCAGTATGTGGTTTCTAGTGAGGGAACTCTCTTTTTCAAACCTAACACAGTGCATCCACCCTTGAACTTCTATTTTGGCATCATGCCAATAAATATTCCCTGTAAACTGGATCAAATAGTTACATTATCAGCAATCCTCAATATAAAGGTGCTGTAACCTTAGGGTGAAATGTGAGAGATGCTGTCCTCTGCATGTGTGCACAATACTCCCAGGTATACTGTGAGAAAATTTCCAGGTGTGCTTTCAATTTGAAGAGGACCCAAACAAAAATTTTAGGTTGATTTCTGTTACTTAAAAATTAAAAATTAATGCACAAAAAATGAAATATAAATTATCTCAAAATAAACTAATATTAGATTGCAAAATTATGTCTCCTTAAATGATGTACATATTTTATCAGTAAGAAAAACTTGAATTCGACAAATTTCTAGACAGCTTATGCTGGAAGAAGTTCTTCATCTACTTTGACTTCTGGTAAGTATTAGTTTCAAAGTTGGAGAATTTCAATTAATCTAAAAAATGGGGTTATTGTTAGAATAATATGTCTATACATATACATATTATATGACCATAATTAAGTAATGCCAGGATTTGTGGCAATGCAAATGTAGAGTTGACAAATCAGAGGTGTCAAGAAATGCAGATATTTTGATAATATAATTTTGGAAGAAATTTTATTAAGTAAAATTCTTAATCAGAAAATTATTAGTAAGCCAATCTATAATGTTAATGCTCCTAAGGTTTTAATTTTATCTGTTATTTGTACAAAATAATACTGAATAGAATCACAGGAAATGATGCATTAAAACTGTTATTGTTTGTTTCATAAATAGTATTTGTTGCTGAAATTAAATATACATATGAATATTGTGTTATGAGCATGATCGCTAAATTCTTGGGAGAATCACGGAGCAAACATTACTTAATTGCTGTGACTTCATATAAATTAATTAACTTTTCCTGCACTTTCAATCATTGAATAAATATGTGTATTTTGTCACTCAGTAAATGAGTAATAATAACAACTGCGGTATAATATTTTCATCTGGATAATTGTGCAAATGAAGATAAGTATTTATAACAATGTCATGCTCATTCTAATTATGCAATATAAATATATGAGCTTCTATTATGTAATATCCAAATGTTGATTTGTACTTTATTTTTTTGCAGTCCAAGTCTTTTTTAGTCATATTTTGCAAACTGCTCTTTGTTATGAAATTATAGCTATTACAACTACTAAATTATTACTAAACTAATCTTTTAAGGTGTAAAATTATTTCTATAAACAAAAACAGTTTTGAGGTGCCAAGCACCACTTTTGATTTCCCAATAATTTACAACAGTTGAGTGCTATGGGAACTATGAATAACACAAATGTGCCTGGCTTCATCCTTATGGATTGACAGACACTGAAGAGATTCGGCAGATCCTCATCAGGTTATTTCTCCTGATATACCTGATTACTCTGCTGGGGAATGCAGGGATGATACTAATAATTCACCTGGACCTCCAGCTTCACACTCCCATGTATTTTTTCCTCAGTCACCTGTCATTCCTTGACAACAGTTACTCAACAGTCATCACTCCTAAAACCTTAGAGAACTTACTGACTTCCAACAAGTATATTTCATTCAAATGCTCCTTCACCCAGTTGTCTTTTTTCATCTTCTGCTGTGGCACTGAATTTTTCCTTCTGTCTTCAATGGCCTATGACTGATATGTAGCTATCTGTAATCCTCTTCAATACTCTATTGCTATGTCCAGGAGGCACTGCTGTGTGCTCATAACTGGGCCCTACCTGATGGGATTTATTGAAGTATTAGTTATTGTTCTTTACATGGTCAATTTGCATTTCTGTAAATCCAATGTAATTTATCACTTTTTTTGTGACATAATCCCAATTTTAGCCTTGTCCTGCACTGACACTGAAATAATGATATTCATTGCTGGTACTTTAAATGTAATGGTGTCTCTTACCACAATTTGTGTGTCTTATGGGTCCATTCTGTCTATTATCCTGAAAATCAATTCCACTTCTGGAAAGTGCAAAGCCTTCTCTACTTGTGCCTCCCACCTCTTGGGAGTCACTATCTCTTATGGCACTACAATTTTTACTTATCTAAAACCAAAGCAGTCCTACACCTTGGGAAAGGATCAATTAGCTTCTGTGTTTTATACTGTGGTGATTTCTATGCTGAACTCACTCATTTATAGTCTTAGGAACAAAGAGGTGAAAAATGCTCTCATTAGAGTCATGCAGAAGAGAGAGGGTTCCAGGCAATAGGAATGGCAGTGTTGCTGGACATATTTCTCTTTTTCTTATTTGGATATTTATTCTCTAAATACAGTAGCATCCTTTAATTAGTTTGGATCTCTTTTGAGGAATCCTTTATTTGAAAACATAGCATCTGGAACTTTTCCAAGAATATGTTTTTAGAAATCTACATAGTATATAGAAGACATGAAATATGTATTAATCCTGTGGTTTAAATATATGTGTTTTCAAGGGGGAAATACTGAGCAAAAAACATGGTGTTATCTTTGAAATTGTACCACAGAAATCCCATGTATATTCCAAATTTCACAGGATTTAATCATGGAGAGCTCTGTTAGAAGCCATTTCATTTATTCTGTAGAGAAGATATATTTCACAGTCTTAAAAGTGTCACCTGGACTAGAAAATCTAGAGTTTAGATCCCAGAAATGTCAGCTTTTTGATTGTATATCTCTTATTAATTCACTGAAAGCTTAAATCTAGTTTCTCAACTGTTTGAGAGAAATAATTCTAAATTCAGTTATTTAGAGATGATATCAGATGATGAATGGTAAGAATTTAATTTTTTACTACTAATATATTTTGAACACAATCCTCAGAAAGCACATTCTTGCAAAATTTTGAACACACAATAACTTATGTTATGAAAATGTTCACTCACATTTTAAACTTTGGCTCATCTTATTTGTGAACAAACAAACAGCTAAGAAGGAAAATGAGCACTTCAATATTTGGTCCTAGAGAAGAATAAAATATTGTGATAGAATTAAGTTTTAGAAAAATGTTTATGTGAATATTGAAGAAAATTTGGAAAATTTTTCAGTTTTTAAAGAAAATAAAGATGTCCTAACCATTTTTGAGAGTTTCGTTCATGGTCTTTTAAACCAATTTTATGCATAGGTATGTGTGTATGTATATACAAATTTGGTAACTTCTGATTACTACTTTGCAGTTTTATTTTCTGTTCATCACTATAAGCTTTGATAATTCATTTGACATTTAATCTTGGAAGGTGAATGTTTTCTTGGTGCATAAGATAAATGAAGAATATCATCATGCAATGCTTTAAGACCTCAAGTTTTGTAAATTCAGGAGTTTATATAATTGCATATTGTTATATGTCTTTTGAGTCTTCATGCTAATTATTTGAAAACTCTACCATACTGTGATGGATCAACATGCTTTAGTAATTACTATTTCTTTTCTTAATTTCAGTATGATTAAAAAGATAATTCCCTATTTCCTGGTTTCTATAAGTATAGGTTCTTTAAAACCATGTTACTTTTTGAGTTAAATTCTTGTTTCATTTGTTTTAATAATTTTAATAGAGAAAGGTTGCAAACAAATAATTTATAATGAGTCCAAATTTTGTGACATCCCATGCACTTTAGTCTGGGTTGTTAATATTTCCTTTAAATATGTCTGTATGCAAGTCTTTATTTTCTCTACTATTCCATGTGCATTTGATAAAGGATGCTTTCTTCTTTTCCCTATATTTGAATTTTTTATTTAAGCAGTATTTATTAGATATATTTGTCCCTTGAAGTGATTTGTATTGTTTTAATTTATATTGAGGTTTGCTTTTAAGAATTATAGTTGTCCATATTCTTAAATGTTTTTTGAAAGGTTAAAAGAAAATTAATTTTCATAGGTTCATCAATATAAATTTATCCAAATGATTTAGGTGCATATTATAATCCTCTACAACCTGAATTTATATAAAGATTTAACTTAATTGTGTATAATATCCATATAAACCATCCTATTAAGATTTATTTTTGCTCTGAACTCTATGTTTTCTAGAATCTATTGTGATTATTTTTGTTTTGTGTGCCTATGTCTATGTCTTAGATAGAAATTATTTTTAAATAAAGTATCTTTTAAACTATTCTCTCATCTTGTATATGCCTTGTGGTTTTTTTATTTCTAAACCCTTTTCACTTTCTTTCTTTTTATGAGGTATATTAGCTTTGTTTTCATTTATGCACACTTCTATGATTTATAAAATATCACCTGTTGCTTTCTATTGGAAAGTCTCTAATTTTCCAGAAGGTAATAAGTTCAGGAATTGCTTATGTTATATTTATATTTGGACAATATAATATATTCTATTATATATTCTAGAATGCATTTATGATGTTAAATATATGTAATCTATTACTTTTGCAGAATGTGGAAACACTGCAGTATTTATATTGTACCTCTGTTCTCCCTGTTTATATCAATGTGCATCATATTTTATTTAAGATGTAGTCTTCAGTCTTTTTAAAACAAAGTGTTTTTGTTCATGTATTGGACATGTGCAGACATACCAGGTGTCACTGTGGAGGAAAAGGAAGTTTTATGGAAGCCAAAGGAGGACAGGAACCTTGATTGACCTCAAAGCTGTCCCCTGTAGTTTACCTTCCTTGAGGCTTCTATACAAGTTAGAGAGAATGAGAGTCTATCATCCTGGGTAGCACGTGACATTTAGCAGGAGTCTGGAGAATCTTATTGCTCTTTATCTCAGTTATTTAATACACCTTTAAGATTACATATTTTTAAAGATACATGGTAATTGGTGTCTCCTAGTCTAGGGGTCAGGCCGAGAGAACACAAATGATAGTGATTAATGTATGCCTTTACTTAGTGCCTATATGTGGTTAGTTGTATACCCTGCATTTTGCCTCTCTGTTAGACTAACAGTTTGCTTCTCTGTAAGACTAAAATTTAAGTACATAGCTTCCTAATGGTTTCAGAGTTAAATCTAAGATTTGAACAGTACAACATGCCAAAAATTCTATGTAATGAAGACATTGAGCCACTTAATAAGATTGGAATACAGCATGACAAAATGTGGACAATAGGATTTGTTTGCAAATTATTGGAGTTATATAATAATAATAAAAGTATATTATATGTCCTGACCACCTATCAAAGGCTCTATTGAAAGGCTTTAACTAAAATTGACATAGTTTTTTTTTTTGCAAGATAACTCTCAGGTTGGTACTTGAAATATCTAAATTTACAGTAATGCAAAGCTAATCTGCTGCTTGCTCATGCAGACTTGAGCCTCCCGGCAGTTTCTCAATCTCATACACCTCATATCTTGTCCATTAAATTACCATATTGATGCTCTGTGAAGAATATATTTGGAGTGTGACTATTACTGAATATCTCTACTATCTGGTCCAAACAACTATTATCTTACTCTTTAAATTATTGCCCCAAACTTCTAGACTATCTCCATCTGCAATTCCATAACCCCTTGTGTCCAAACTCAAGGTAAGGGGTGGTGATATTGTTAAAACATGGGTCGTAGCATGTCACTTTCCTTAAAACCTACAAGACTTCCCATCACATTAAGAGTAAAAATAAAAGATTTTCAAGAACCTTCAGGTGGAATATGATCTTGCTCCTATTCATTATCTCTATGAAATCATCCTTTATCACTGTTCCTATCATGCATACCTTGGAATAGCCACACAGACATTGATACCCTTCACAATACTATTAGTTCTGATGCTGCCTGTAATATTTCCAATATTATTTCTATCTGGAATTCCCCTTCCCCAGATGACTGCATTGATCTGTTATCATTCTCTTCTTCATAAGACATCCCTTACCACACTATTTAACACTGCACCTGCCCCACACTCATCAATTCTCTATTTGTTTTCCATGACAACTATCGCCATCTAATATTCTGTGCATAAACCTGCTTCTCCTCTCTTTTTCCCTCCACTATGAAAGCTCTATGAGCACCATACTTTTGCCAGTTGTGTTTAATGCTGTATCACCAGCACCTACAGTGAATGTATTTGAAGGCCTGAATTTTACAGAGGATGAAACCTAAACAGATAATGATTTTGTAGCTTGTGTATGAACACCCAACTGGGTAAAGGACAACTTCAAATTTGAAGCCAGATCATCTGAGATTAGAGTTCACATTTCTAATCACCAGTTTATCATATGAACTTTTATTTTTTTTAAAAATCATGCTACTCTTATCTGAGTTGAAATCATATAATACTATTTATATTAAAATGTGTTAACAAATACAGCAATGAGAGGGTATATTGATGGCACAATTTGCTAGAGCAGTTAATAGAAAATATAATTTTGGATATATCCGATAAATGTTCTCATGTATAGTCCTATTAAAAAATAACTCTTAAGGAAAGAGTGATTTAACAGGCGGTTTCATTGGGAAGAGAATCTGTGTTAGTCAGGTACAGGCTGGTTGGTGTAAAAAAGGGTTTCAGAAACATGATGACTAAACAAAAAGGAGTCCCTATGTATGATAGTGCAGATTTTAGATGACGTGCTTTTCAGTGGCTCTTTACATTGAAGTAATCCTGATACCCAGAATTCTTTTTTGTTCTTGCTCTTCCCTCACCCAAGATGTTGTCCTTTTCTGCATGGTTGAAGAGGTTTCACATAGCACTTTACCCACATTCCAGTCTGAGGAACATTTTTACATGGACAGGCACCAGGAATCCAACCCAGCTCTCTGGCATGGCAGGTGAGAACTCTTGCCACTGAGCCTCTGTTGTCGGCCTAAGGTGACATTTTTTACATTTACATCGTAAAATAATTTCAGATTTTTTTGTCATTTGGAAGGTTTTTGTTTTTGTTGTTGTTTCGTTTGTTTGCTTGTTTGTTTTTTGCATGGGCACACTCCAGTAATCTAACTTGTGTCTCTGGCATGGCTGGCAAGAATTCTGCCACTGAGCCACTGTTGCACCACCCTATTTGTAAGGTTTTTAAGGAAAAATTCAATTTCTTTAAGAGACTGAAGAGATTATCCCTTTTTTCTGATGTGAGCATATATGTAATTGAATTTCCTCCAAATTATATTCCACAACTAAAAATTGTTTATAATGTATTCTTATTATACCCTCAATATTCGTGAGTTACTATAGTGATATCCTTACTTTAATCCCTTATGTTTGCAACTTTCGTTTTCTCTCTAGTAGTTGCCCTCAGTGTTACAGGCTTGTTTAATTTATCATAGACTACCTAAAATATTATACCATATAATATAACATTAGAACTGTATAGGATTAGAGTTTCAATTCTTCTCTCACATTTTGTTGTTTCTCTCATAAATTGCACATTTCTATATGGAATAAACCCAACAACTAATCAACCTAGTTCTGCTTTATGCAATTAAAAAATCAATTAATGTTTTTTAAATCAAATATTTGATATATTCACCTTGATTTTTAATTTTCAGTGTCATTTATCTATGTTCAGACTCAATTGTCCTTCTGTTATCATGTTCCTACTGCAATAATTTTGGAAGTTTAAGTCTCTGTCAAAATATTTTTCTTCTGTGTGCATATGTGTTTGTGCATATGTATGGGTTTTTAAATTTTCCTAAGACTTCAATTTCTTCTTCTTTTTTGATGATTAATTCAAGTAGGTATTGAACTGAGGAATGAGTTTCTATCTTTCAGTGCATTAAATGTATCTTATTTCATCTTCTGCTTTGTATCATTATCAATGGCAAGTTTCTTATAGCAATAATATATTTTTTTCTTTGTATGTGACGTGTATTTTCTTCTGAATATTTTTGTAACTGTAGTTGAATCTGTTTTTTTTAGCAGTGAATCTGATGACTCTAGTTGGGTTTTATGATCTGTTGATTTTCATTTTATATGTGTCCTTCCTATGGTTTTTGCTGGTATATGTGCCCCTATGATTGATGTCTTTTCTTATTTTTGAAAAAGTCTTATCTGTTATGTCCTTAAATGTTTCTCTTGCTACATTTCTTCTCCATTATTTTTTTAGAACTCTACCTAGAAGTATATTAACTTATTTAAATTTGTCACACAGTTCTGGAACATTTTTCCCATTTGAACTTTCCTTTAACTTTCTGTTTGAATAATTACTATTGATTTATCATTAAGTTCTCTAATTCTTTCCTCAGTTGCCCTAGCTTTACTGATGAAATTGTTAAATGAATTACTAGTTTCTGACATTGTGCTTGAATACTTCTTAAAATTTAATTTCTAGTCATACTGTACTGTACCTGATAGTATCCATCTCTCTGGTGAAATTTCTCATGTGTTTATGCCTGTTGTTTATCTTTTCCACTTGCTCTTTTTATTGTTAAACTGTTTTATTAGTCCTAAAAATGTGAGGGTTATAAAAATTCATTCTAACTTTGGGTAACTGTTTAGTGTATGGTTATGTAATATACCACTTCCAATAGATCTTTTAAGCAAGTAATAATCAATGTTTTTTGCCAGAAACCACTAGCAACACCTGTATTTCAACAGTCTGGCTTTATTACTCAACTCAGTGAGGAAGAACAAACTAAGGGGAAATGTGCAGTTTATAAGTAAGAGGGTGTTAAAAGAAACTATGATAGGATTTATGCTTATTTTAGATAATTAGAGGGTGTTTATAAGGAATTAAAATCTGTAATATTGGATGGTCTCAGAAAGCAGGAGCAATCCTATGATTAGATATCTTAATAAATCTTATCTATTATTATGGCAGACTAAAGTAAGAATAAACTGTAGTTTTCAATGTAATAGCAATCACTGAACTGGTAAGAGAAGGATGTTTGGTATTTGAGGGTTTCTGATTTTGTCTGATGATCTTCCAGCTTGCTCAGTCTTTCTTCTGACCCTTTGTAGAGAACTGTAGACAAGATAGTGAATGTGAAGGCAACCTCTTGAATTTAGGTTTCCCTTCTTTCTTGAACTGATATCGTGGCCCCCAATTGGCTGAATTCTTTATAATTTAGCTGATTTCTTCATAGCTGTACATCTCATTCTTCTATGCTCTGATGCCTTTGAAATGGTCCATTCATCATAATTCATCTTCATGGTTCTTGCTCCTCCTTGGAATTCCAATTATGTGGATGTTTCCAACCTTAATTTCTGGTAAGCTCATGAAAAAGTATGAATTATTTTAGGTTATTTAGTTTTTAAAAAAATTTAGAGGTGGGGCAATCTTTTTTGCTTATTTCAACCTTTTAACTAGAAGTGAAATTTCTGTATTCTGTTTTCATTTTTAGCCATTGTGGTTGCTTTCAATATCTCCTTTCTGTATAGGTTCAGATTTGCCAGGATAATATTTATCTGAGGTTTTAATTCTGTACCATTAAAATTGAATGGAACCCTAGAATCATTATAAATGATCTCATCCAGTTTGTTTTCCAAATGTTTCCCTTTTTTCACTCTCTTGCTCCTTTTCCTTTTCCTTATTTTATCTTTCACCTTCTTCTTCTGTTTCTCCAGCTGCTTCTTTTTCTATGCCTATTTCTACTTCTAGTTTAATTTCTCCTCCTCCGTCTGCCTCTCCTTACCATATTCCTCCTCTTCCATCTTTTTCTGCTTCTTCTACTCATTTTAATAACTTCACTAACCACCCAAGATGAAAACTCGCTAATTCTACACACATCAATCAACTGAATGATTTGTCAAATTTAATGAAACCAATTCTCCTAGCCTTCTTAAAAACTTTCTCTCTGTCTCACTTCTGCCAATTTCTTAATGAAGACACTTGTTACTTCACAATGTATGATGAAGAAGCCTGATAATCTAAGGACAAAGTGAAAAGATCACTTTGTATTTCCATTCTTTCAAAAGTATTGTTTCTATAGTCAGAAAACTACTTTTGAATGGGACATAATTCATATGTGTTAAGTGGTTTATACAAATAACTTAAAGGTTTGTTGCTTTGCTTTTCATCTGTGATCTTTGATGATAAGTAATAATGGACTTTCCTCTTGGAGTAGTTTCGATGATATAATCAGTTAGTATATATAAAATATTTATATATTTTCTAGTAACTAATAAGCTGCATTGAAGTGCTAACTACAGCTATTAAATAATATTCATGTCTTAATTCACCGTTCATTGAAATATGAATGCATATATATTCTCATTAAGTTATCTGATCCAGGAAAAATATTATGCCCTAGTGATAAAATTTTGTGAACCAGGAAAATTCTGCCTTTCAATAAGTTATAATGTAAATGTAGTAGTAGCTCTAGATAGTAATCAAACATAACAAATATTAGCATAGGTTACTATGCTGAGTGATGAAAAAAGGAAATCCAATATGAGGAATGAAAGTCAAAAAATTCTTCCCTGAGGAAAAGATAATTGAGCTGGAATATGAAGCATGAAAAGTTACTAACTTGAGAGTTAAATATACCATTTTTCCATATTGATCTTATGAATATAAATTCATGGATATTGTGTATTCTCAGTATTTTGTTTCTGCTGTACTAGGAGTAAAAGGCTTAGTGCAATATTCTTGCAGCTTTACTTTATACAATTTGTCTGATCTGTGGACTGAATTATTGTTCAGATATTGAAAGGCAAGAGTAAGTGCATCCTTAATCCTATTTCTAATCTCTTCCTTTCTCTTGAAAAACATTACTTTCGTTGATTTGATAGAGCATCTAAACAGATAAATCAAGGTACGACCATGACTAAAAGTTTGCCTTAATAACTTCAAAACCTAATTTGAATAGAAGAAGCCATAAAATCATCCTGGAATGTGATAAACCTTTTGATTCTGTGAGAGATGGATATTCAGAAATATTTTCGAAGAAGTTTATACCTTTATTCCAGAAAAATCAATCAAAAAGATCGTAATCAAGAAAGTGCGTATTAAGATGCTCTGATTTCAAATACCTTGATCTCTTTATAAAAGAACATGATATCCACATGATGCAATGTGTTTTTTAAGTACTTTATTGTATAGTATAACATATATATGTATATATATAACATATATATATATATATATATCAAGGAAAGAAAAAAGCAATAATTTTCAAAGCATTCTTCAACAAGTAGTTACAGGACAAATCCCAGAGTTTGTCATGGACTACCATATGATCCTCTCAGATTTTCCTTCTAGCTGCTCCAGAATATATGAGTCAGAAGGCTTAAATATTATTTTATCCTCACAATTGACTTTCTTTCTTTTTCATACAAAATAAAAAATATATACAAAAGAGCCATAAATTTCAATACACAGCACCACAATTAGTTGTAAAGTATATATCAGAGATCGGCATGGGTTACAATTGTACGATTTTAGGATTTTGCTTCTAGCTGCTCTAAGATACTAGAGACTAAAAGTATCTGAGACACTAAATATTAGAGACAAAAAGAGATATCAATTTAATGATTCAACATTCATATTCATTTTTTAAATCCTATCTTCACAGTATAACTCCACCATAACCTTTGATCTTTCCATCCCTCTCATTTAGGAGTGATAAGGCTATGGCCATTCTAAGTTTTTCATTTTGAAAGGGTCTGTCACTAATATAGGGAGGAGAGATGGAACAATCTGACATTCTGGAGAGACTGGAACCTCTAGGTTTCAGGACTTATCTGGTCAAGTGACTCTTCTGGAGGTTATAGGATTCTGGAAAATTACTCTAGCGCGTGGAACACTTATGGAATCTTATACATTGCCCCAGGTGTTCTTTAGGATTGGCTGGAATGGTCCTGGTTGGGGGTTGGCAGGTTATGATAGGTGGCAATGTCTAACTGAAGTTTGCATAAGAGCAACCTCCAGAGTAGCCTCTCAACTATTTGTACTCTCTCTGCCACTGATACTTTATTAATTATACTTATTTTCCCCCTTTTGTTCAAGATGCAATTGTCGATCTCATGGTGCCAGTGCCAGATTCATCTCTGGGAGTCATCTCCCACATCACCATGGAGACTTTCACCCCTGGATGTCATGTCCCATGTAGAGGGGAGGGAAATGATTTCACTTTCAGAGTTGGGCTTAGAGAAAGTGAACCCACATCTGAACAGCAATATAAGTTCTCCAGAAATAACTCTTAGGCATACCTATAGATAGTCTAAGCTTCTATACCTATATAAGCTTCACAGAATTGAGCCTCAGGATCAAGGGCATAACCTATTGATTTGGGTGTCCCTAAAGTTTAACACAGAATCAGGGGATTCCCTGATTGTAAGGTTTAATAGTTCCATATTCTTTCTCCCATCCTTCAAGGGACTTTGCTAATACTTTTTGATTATCTGCTTAATATGGCCTAAGATGTTTCCAGGCATTACATTAATCTGTACATGATTAAATGACCTCTTTCTTATTCTGGGACCCTGCATTTCAGTTGTTCTAATGAGCTTTACCGATAGTTTGAGTTAGATTATGTACTGCAGAAAATTTAGGTTTCAGACCAAATAAAGCTTTCTTCTTTTTGTCCCAAAGAGTATGTGTGGTTTCAAAATATAGACACTGTCTTCATTGACCTTGTGTTCTGAATTTCTTTAACCATAGCCTGATTGGCTTCATTCTTATCTCTGAATATTAGGCTGTATATATATGTAAAACAGCTTCTGAAAATCCAGAAATAATAATTATCACTCTGTACTTAATGTGTCTGCTATAAGAGCTTTCAATCTAAGCCTCTGTTTTCTTATAAGCATTTTCTAAAGGAGACTATACCATTGTTGTTCTTTTGTTTCTGGCTTATTTTGCCTCAGGAAATAGCCCACATGTTCACTCATGTTGTTGCATGGCTCAGGACTTCCTTCCTTTTTGCTGCAGCACAACCTTCATTCATAAGTATACACCATCATTTGCCAATCTACTTCTGAGTCAGTGCATCTTTCAGCCACCTGCATTCATCAGGCATCATGTATAGTGCCCAAAGTCCACAGTCCATCAACATTTTTAATTGTAGACAATTTAATTGTCCCCAATAGAAAGAAAACCAATAAACAAACTCTTGCCAATTAGGAACTTTAAGTTTCCTCTTAACTCTTGTCCCTTCCCCCATTATTTGCCTCCGCTGTTGCTGTGGTAGTGCTGATGTTTTACTTCCAAATGTAGCACATCACATGCAGTAGCAAAACTCCCCCTGTGCCCTGAACTTAATCACTCTTTGTACATGAATCATACCTTTGAAGTTATTATTGTAACTAATTCATATTTCTTCTGTTTATCATTAGGACATGTAAGTCTATACAACCTCTTTCAAACTTGTTCATCTTCAATATGGTAATATTACTTATAGACCCACTAGAGAACCTTCATTTTCATTTCATCTTCATTTCTATCAATACCCTTACACTGAAGTTCAAACTCATTAATGGTTCACCCATCTCTAGTGTCTATGTTTTTCTAAGTCCCCTATATTCTGTAGTATAAGCCTCTGATTACACCTTTATGCTGGTCATAAAAGTGGAGTCATACAGTATCTATCTCTTTGTGTCTGGCTTATTTCACTCAGCATTATGTTTTCAAGGTTTGTCCATCTTGTCATGTGCTTCAGGACATCATTTGGTCTTATGGCTGTATAATATTCCATCATATTCATAACCACATTTTGTTGATCTGCTCCTCTGTTGATGGGCATTTGGTTTGTTTCCATCATTTGGCAATTGTGAATAATTTTGCTCTGAACATTGGTACCCAAATGTCTTTTTGTGTCATTGTTTTCAGCTCTTCTGGGTTTAAACCAAGTAGTGCTATTGCTGGGTCATAAGGCAACTCTATATTTAGTTCCTTAAGGAACCCCCAAACAGTCTTCCATAGTGGCTGTACCACTATACATTTCCACAAGCAGTGCATAAGTGTCCCAATTTCTCCATATTCTCTCCAACATGTATAGTTTCTTGTTTGTTTAATAACAGCCATTCTTCTAGGTGTGAGGTGGTATCTCAATGTAGTCTTGATCTGCATTTCCTTTATAGCCAAAGAAAATGAGCATTTCTTCCTCTACTTTTTTTTTGCATAGGAAAACACCAGGAATCAAACCTGGGTCTAGGATGGCAGCCAAGAATTCTGCAACTGGACCACCATCGCACTGCTCTATTCATGTGATTTTGAGCCATCTTTATCTGCTCTTCAGAAAAAAATGCCTATTCATATCTATAGCCCCTTTTGTATTTGGGTTGTGTGTTCCTTTATTGTTGAGCTGTATGATTTCTTTGTATAAAAATGATATCAAACCTGTGTCTAATATGTGATTTCCAAATATTTTCTCCCATTGAATTGGCAGAATCATCACCTTTTTACAAAGTCTCTTGAGGTGCAGAAGTATTTTATTTTAGGAGTTCCCACTTATCTATTTTCTTCTTTTCTTGCTTGTGCTTTGGGTGTAAAATTTAAGAAGCTACCTTCTATCACTTGGTCTTGAAGATGTTTCCTTGCATTTTCTTTGAGAAGCCTTATGGTGCTAGTTCTTATATTTAGTTGTTTGATCCACTTTTAGTTAATTTTTGTGTAAGGTGTAATATAATGGCCCTCTTTCATTCTTTTGGGTATTGATTTCCAGTTCTTCCATGCCCAATTATTGATAAAACTGTTTTATCCCAGTTCAGTGGATTTGGAGGCTTTGTCAAAAATTGAAGATTTTTGATGGTCTATTTCTGCACTCTTTATTGAATTCCTTTGGTCAATGGACCTATCTTTGTGCTAGTACTAAGCTGTTTTGACCACTGTGGCTTTATAATAGGTTTAAAGTCAGAAAATGTTAATCCTTCCACTCTGTTCTTCTTTTGTTATAATGCTCTTAGATATTTGGGGTCCGTTTCCCTCCCAGATGTGGTAATTCACTTCTCCTAGTCTTCAAAGTAGATTGTTGGAATTTTGATTAGTACTGTGTGTTGAATGTGTAGATCAAATTAGGGAGAATTCACAAACTTAACTATATTTAGCCTTTCTATTCATGAGCAGGGATTGTCTTTCCATGTATTTAGATTTCCTTTGATTTCTTTTAGTAATGTTATATGGTTTTCAGTGTACAAGTCCTTTACATCCCCACTTAAGTTTATGTGTAAGGACTTGATTCTTTTAGTTGCTATTTTCAATGGAACTTTCTCCTTAACAGACTCCTCAGTTAAGTCATTGCTTGTGTATACAAACACTACTGATTTTTGTACACTAATTTTATATCCCACCACATTGCTGAATTTGCTTAGTAGCTTAAGTAACTTTGCTGTAGATTTCTCAGGATCTTCTATGTGTAGTTTCATGTCATCTGCAAATAATGAAAGTTTTTCTTCTTCCTTTCCAATTTGAATGCCTTTTATTTCTTTGTCCTGCCTGATTGCTTTAGCTATAACTTCTAGCACAATATTGAGTAAAAATGGTGACAGTGGGTGTTCTTATTTCACTCCTGATCTTACGGAGAAAACTTTTAGTCTCTCTCCATTGAATATGATGCCAGCTATCAGTTTTTCATTTATTTCCTTTATCATACTGAGGTAGTTAACTTTGATTCTTGTCTTTTGAAGTTTTTATCAGAAAAGAATGTGGAATTTTGTCAAATTCTTTTTCAGCATGAGTGGAGATAATCATGTGATTTTTCCCTTTTGATGTCTTAATGTACTGTATTCCATTAATTGATTTTCTCCCATTGAATCATCCTTGCATTCGTGGTATAAACCCCACTTGATCATGGTGCATGTACTGGTTTGAAAGGAAATATGCCTCCTAAGAAAAGCCATGTCTCAATATAAATCCCATTTCATAAAGGTAGAATAAACTCTATTCAATACTGTATGTTTGAAACTGTAATGAAATCATGTCCCTGGATGATGTGATTTAGTCAAGAACAGTTGTTAAACTGGATTAGGTGATGACATGTGTCCACCCATTTGGGTGGGTCTTGATTGGTTTATTGGAGTCCTATAAAAGAGGAAATATTTTGGAGAATGAGAGATTCAGAGAGAACACAGAGAGCAATACTATGAAGCAGAGCGTCCACCAGCCAGTGACCTTTGGAGATGAAGAGGGAAAACGCCTCCTAGGGAGCTTCATGAAACCGGAAGCCAGGAGAGAAAGCTAGCAGAT
>PVIY010039622.1:0-22981 GCA_004026745.1 Myrmecophaga tridactyla
AAAAAAATAAAAGTTGTTTTGAAATTCTTTTATGAAAAAGACCAGCATTTGTAAAGAAAAATGAAAAAAAACAGCAGGTTCTTTTAAAAAGAAAAGAAAAAGAAAAAAAGAAAATGGCTGTTAATCGTAACCAACTTTGCTTGTAATGTTAGAAATGCAAATTAAAATTATACTGCTTTTAGAAATTAGATTTTTGTTGGGGCCCAGTACATCTCAGGTTTTTAAAAATACTTTTTAGACACTTGAAAAGAAATTTTGTTTTTAATATACAGAACACTTTTAAAAATAGATTTTTTTTTCTTTTTACATGGGCAGACACTGGGAAACGAACCCGGGTCTCCAGCATGGCAGCCAAGAATTCTGCCTGCCTAGCCACCGTGGCCCGCCCTGAAAATAGATTTTAAGGACTGTGAGAACAAAATGGAAAAATAACGGATAACTACACATCATGTGACAGCTTTTGGCATTTATCTTTGGGTAATTCATGGAAAGTTAAATAAATGTTCAACTCACTAAAAAAAAAAATTACCCTGAATTACCATTTCTTACCATTCAGATTGGCAAAAATCCAAATTTGACAACATGTTCTGTTGGAAGGCTCTGAGGAAACTTACAAACAGGGGCCAATGGGAGTGAAAAATAGTACAGACCCTACAGACAGGAATTTGGCAATAGCTAGCAAAATTACACATGCCCTTTGACATACCCTTTGGCCCAGCAATTCCACTTCTAAGACTATATCTCAAGATGCACTGGTAAAAATACCAAATGACGTGTGCACAAGGCTATTCATTGCAACGCTATTTGTAATAGTAAAACAGTAGAAACAGGGAAAATATCCACTAATAGGGACTGGTTGAATAATTCAGGGTTTATCCACACATTCGAAAACTCTGCAGCTGTCTAAAAAAAAAAAAAAGAATGAGGAAGAGCTTGACATAGTGCTGTGGAGAGCTCACTGGGGTGGATTATTCCATGATAAAAGCAAGGTGAATTTCCAGAATAGGCAAATCTATATATAGAGAAAGAGGATTACCGGTTGTCTAGAGCTGGAGAGAAAATGGGAAGATCAGGGAGGTGGTAGCAAAAGGATATGCGGTTTCCTCTTGGGTTGTTGAAGATGTCGTAAAATTTAGTGCCATGGTTGCTCACTTCTAAAATCCACTGAATTGTATACTTACATAGGTGAATTACATGAAGCTGTTAGAGAAAAAGCAAGTTGAGAAAATTGTGTATTTTATATTATATACAATGTGAAAGGGAGAATATATATATATTATATACACATGATTAAATTGAAACACATAAGGATGAGCAACAAGAACAAAAAAGCCAGTCAGTACTCAGTCAGGAGAGCAGAAGCCATTTGAGTTTATGGGGTAAGGGATTTGACTTGCACAGTTGTGGAAGGAGCTGGGGAAAAGAGGGACTGGAGGGGGATTTCAGGGGTCACAGAAGGAGTTACTGGCCAGTCAATCTGAGAGATGGTGCACATCCAGCTGCCAAAGCAGAGCCACAAGGAGGAGCTCAGGGAGAGCGCTATGTGGTGCTGTTTCCTCCATGTAGCGCTGCCTCTGGGCCTGCAGCTCGGCGTCTTGGTGGTCTGGGGCCACTTCTGGTCAGTAGGATCGTCAGTTGAGAAGAAAAGTGAGCTGTGGAGTGGAGGAGAGTGAGAACAAGCTGGAACCAGTGGGTCACCTCTTTGACCATCGGTACAGCCAATTATGATGACAGCCTTCAGAGACTTGACTTCGAAACATGTAACTGTATTACATAATGATGAAACAAAATTCAGTTTTAAAAATCTGTAAAATTCAAAATTCAAAAAAGAAGCCAATAAGCATGTTGAGTGGTGGCAGAACCACAGTGAGAGGGACTATTCCAAGTGACTTTAAACATAGTAATAAAAACAAAACAAAATGAAACAAAACAAAAACATAGTAATGTGACTGTGTGTCCATAGTGGGATAAATGCAAACGTCAATAAGAACTTAACCAAAAAAAGTTTTCACTGTTTTCAGGAATCATGTTGCTGCTGATTGTGATGGAATTGTTATTCTGTTATTCTGTGACTGCTCTGTGTGTGGAGTGACTGGGGGATTATGTTGGAATCACTGAGAAGGGGGCTTTTCGGTGTGGGAGAAAGAAGGTACAGATGTAATTTGATGATATTAGATGAAACACTTGTTTTGAATTTGAGTTGGAGCTCAATCATGCACATGACCTCATGACGTATTTTATCAGAAAACAAATATATTTCCTAGCTCTATTCACACAATGGTCTTAGAAACAAGATCCACTCGGTAGCAATGATCACCCCTAGCACTCAGATTGTGGTCTCTAAATATCACTTCCCACCAAAAGAATCCAGGATTTCTTGGAGAAATTGCTGATTCTAGGTGTGGTGCTGGGAATATGCAAGATGAGTCTGGAGTATTGCGTCATGCCAGAAGCAGGGAAGTTGCAAAAAACACTACACAGTGGTTGAGGCAAAACAATTTAGGAGCCAGTTTTGCCAAAGAAGACCCAGTTGGGAGCATCAGCAAGATAAATAACGTCAGTGAATAAAACACAATGAATACGGTTGAATCCCTACTTTAAAATGATGGTGAAACAAACATGAAAAAGCAAAAATGGGCATTGCCTAAAGATCCTTATAGATTAGGAGAAAGATCAAAGTGAAAATGGGCCCTGCGTCCTGGCAGTGACAGGAGAAGGACAGAGCCAGGGCTTGGCTCTCCAAAATATTCCCCCCCCAACAACCCCAAAAATAGAGCGGTGTGAACACCCAGAAATCTGGGATCTTGTCCACAGTGGCCCATTGTGCATTTTATATCCTACTCCCCAGTATAACCATAGTTGTCATGATAAAAATGCGATCTTTATACCCCCTCCCTGAGCATCATGCAAAACTGATACTCTGACTGTGTGCACAGCTCCACCATATCCCCTGGGGCCAGGGCACCCTGGTTTGAGCTGCCTAGGGCCAGGGCACCCCAAGAGGTGGACGAGGACAGAGTGTACCACAGACTGGGGCTTCCCTGAGACTGAGTTGTCCCCACACTGGGGGGCTTTGAGGGGAGGGTGCCAACCACCATGAAGTGACAAGGGCCCATCATGGACTGTGTCCGGA
Organism: Myrmecophaga tridactyla; assembly: GCA_004026745.1. Lineage (NCBI taxonomy): Eukaryota > Metazoa > Chordata > Mammalia > Pilosa > Myrmecophagidae > Myrmecophaga > Myrmecophaga tridactyla. Next base: position 3,134 of record PVIY010039622.1, read on the forward strand.
GACTGGTTGTGTGCCCATCGCCCTTCAGGGGATGCCAAGGAGCGGGCATCATAGCCCTGCCCTCCGTGGGAGTGGTTCTGCAGTTTAGGACCTTCCCTAGCCTGAATAATGGTCCCTGAAGACATTCACGTCCCAGTCCGGAGGACCTGCAAATGCTCCTTTCCATGGCAAAAGGGACTTTACAGATGTGATTAAGTTAGGGATCTTGAGCTTATCTGGGTGGGTTCAATGTCAACCCAAGGGTTCTTATATGGCAAGGAGACAAAATCTCCCCTCAGAGTCTTCAAGAAGAAACCAACCCTTTGGATCCCTTGACTTTAGCCCAGTGACACTGGCTTTGTACTGTTGACCTCTCGAACTGCAGGAGAATAAATGTGTGCTGTGTTAAGCACTATGCTTTTGGTAATTTGTGACAGCAGCCACTGGCAATGAATAGAGCCAAGACCCTGGCTGCAGGGCCTCTGGTCTGTGACTCACCCTCTGTGTGCCCAGGTTTTCTGCCTGTAATGAGGGTGACAGCAGCATCCACTCACAGGGCTGCTGGGAGCAGGGGATGATATAATGCTGACAAAGGGCTGACACAACGGCTAATGCACAGCTGGTGTTCCATAAACGAAGGCTCAAAGAGATTAAACCTGCTTGGGGAAAACAGACACAAATGCCTGAAAAAAAATCAAACAAGCAGCATGAGTATATTAGAGCAGTGCTTCCTCATATTTTAACGTGCACAGGAATCACCAGTGATCTTGTTAAAATGCAGGTTCTGATTCAGTAGGTCTGAAGGGGTGGTCCTTGGATTCTGTCTTTCTAACAGAATGTCACCCAAATAACAAGGAATGTGAGATCAGCTAGGTAGATGGAGAAACACAAGTCACAGCACTACTTTGTAAAATATGTTTAATTCTAATTTCTATCTAGATGTGAAATAAGGACAAAGAAAATCCACAGGGGCCATCTGGAGGGACCTGTCTCCAGTGCAGGCCACAGACCCCTGGCACCTGTGCAGGAGAGAGCCGTGCAGTGCCTACCCCAGGCTGTCAGGGCTGGGGGCTCACGGACCCTGCTGTCCAACCCACCATTTTTTTTTTTTTTGCATGGGCAGGCACTGGGAATTGAACCCGGGTCTCTGGCATGGCAGGTGAGATTTCTGCCACTGAGCCACTGTCGCACTGCCCAATCTACCACTTATATAGATGAGGAGACTGAGGCCCACAGAGGGAAGACATGGATCTCGATCACCAGCTCAATAAAGTTTATAGGGGTGAAAGCTTCCTGGGAGTGGGGGCTGGAATAGGGGGTCCTGTGGGAGTTGAGTTTGAAGGAATGGGAAGGGAGTAGGAAGAATGGGCTTGTGACTCAGCAAGTTATTGAACCTCTCTGGGCCTTGATTTCCCCATCCATGAAATGGAGATGGCAATATCTAGGTGCAGGATTATTGCAGGGATGAAGTGAGATAATGAATAAAAAAATCCCTGCCGATGAGTAGGAGCACTGAGGGCTAGGGAAACCCCCTAGACGAAGCCCATAGAAACCCCTGGGCTCACCTCGCAGCATTAGATGGTGTGGTCCAGCCTGGGCTGGGGGCAGCTGGTCTGGTGGGGATGACCAGGCATCTGTCAGAGTCACCCCATTTCCTGGGGATCTCTCTAATGCTGACTAAGAGTCACTTGGTTCTCGCTTCCAGGTTCCCCAGAGAAAACCAAGAGGATGGACAGCCCCATCATGCAAGAAGGTGATGAAGCAGCAGCCACTTCTCTTGCTGACCAAGGGCCATGGACATCAAGATGGCAGCCAGGCATCCTTGGCACTTCTGCTCCCATCCATCTGGGAAAATGACCACCTGCAGCTCATCTGCTCTGCCTCCACCAGGGGCCAGTCCATCCTGCCTAGCTGCTCAAGCCGAGGCTCCTGAATCAGACCACCTGGGTTAGAATCTGGTGCTACCACTTACGGCTGTAAGGGTGGAAGAGTTGCTTTTTCTGTGCTTCAGGTCCCCCTTGACAAAATGGTAACGATAGTGTCCATTTCATAGGGTGGTTTTAGACACAAAAGGAAATAATCCCCACAAAGTACTTAGCCCAGAGCTCAGGAAATGTTAGCTATTATTATTATGCTGTTTTTCTAGGTCCATCCCAAATACACCTCCACAAAGCCTTTCGGAACTGCCTCTCATGGATTAAGGATGAAAAGATGTTTTTCCTATGATCCCTGTAGAACTAGTAACCGCAGCTCTGGGGGCTCTACTGGCTTCTTGCCTTGAGTCAGAGATGCTTGGCATGCCACCATTCCTAAATCCAAAGAGAATGCAAATGCTTTTCGACCTCTAAAAGACAAGGAAAGAAGACATGGGCATTCCCCAAGGATCTGCAGTACAACCCATTCTAATGTGTTTATCTTTTTTGTTTGTTGGTAACTTTGCAAATCTGTGTTATTTTGTGTACATGCATTTTATTTATTTTTATTTTTTGTATGATGTATGGTGGGATCATATTTCATTATTTTTCCATGTGAATATCCTGTTATTGCAGAACCATTTGTTGAATTTTTGTTTGTTTGTTTTGCTTGTTTTTTGGGAAGTGCATGGACCGGGAATCGAACCCGGGTCTCCTGCATGGCAGGTGAGAATTCTACCACTGAACTACCCTTGCACCCCCTGTACATGCATTTTAAATATTTTTATTGATATGCTAATTTTACTTTTTCCACTCATCACATATTCCCAGTAATACATCTGGCCCTAGCTTCTAGTACTACATAGTACCACAGTTTACTCATCTGCTCCCTCAACGATGGGCACTCAGGTCGCCTCCAACACCTGGCAACCACAAAACAACACAGCAAGGAATATCCACCCTTAGGGACATGTAAGAGGATTTTGGAGCTCTGTATTAAGGAGCAGGATTTTAGGGTCCTAGTTCAGCTGTGCTTAATTTTTCTCATTACTGCCAGACTTTTCTAGAATGGCCGCCCTGAGCTGCTTCCACCTGGTTGCCTACATCTCCACATTCCCCACCAAAATTTGGTATTAACCAGCTTTCTAATTTTTGCCAGTCTAATTGGTGTAAGTGATGCCTTCTCATCTTTTTCTTTTTTCAATTTTTTTTTTTAATTTTAGAGAAGTAGTGGGTTTACAAAACAATCATGTATAAAGGACAGGATACCCATATAATGATTGCCATTTTAACTTGTCGTCTTGTCGTTTTCTTATCAGGAATACATTGGATCATCTCTTCACATGCTCGCAGGCTTGCTGGGTTTTCTGTTCCCTGAACGCGCCCGCTCCAGTCCTTGGGGTCGGACATTCTGTGTTTGGAGACTCCAGAGTCCCCAGGGTGGCGCCTGCCCGATGTCCTGTGCTGCAGGCTGGGAAAGCTCCGGTGAGAGACACACCCAGGGGGCCCTCTGGAGCCCAGCTCGGCCCCTACCTTTCGGATGCGGATCTGACAGCTGTGAGCCGTGGGAGGCTGAGAGAGCAGGATGAGGAACCTGCAGCCTGGTCCGGGAGGATCACACCCAAGCGCCGAGAAGGCAGTGGCGAGGGGTCTCGAAGACACTTGCCGCAGCGGGCCTCGGCCCCCCACCTGCGCGCCCCCACCCTCGGCTCCCGGCCCGCGCGGGAAGACTCCGGCTCGCGGCCCCGCAAAAGCGCGCGCCATGGCTGCGGGGATGCAGGAGGAGCTGGCGTGGGAGACCCACGGCTGTGAGTCCGCGGGACCGGGAGGCGGGTGCGGGCAGAGCCACCTACCTGGACGCGCCCCAAGCCCAGGGGCCGAGCGGCGCCGGCAGGGAAAGGGGTGGCGGAGGGGACCCTGTCACCGCCGCGGGGGCGGCCAAGGTTGCGGCTGGTGCGGCCTCTGCGTGGCTGCCTCGGGTTTGGACTTGTCGGGGGCGCGGAGCGGAACGCGTTTCGGGCCGAGGGGACGCTGGCTGTGCCTCCGGGGCTCAGGGAAACCACGCGCGCAGCCAGCGGGAGCTGCGGCCGAGATGTCAGCTGGAAATTATAACGGTCATGGCGATCCCTCATTGGGTCTTTACTTTGTGTGCCAGGCCCTGAGCCAGGACGGGCGCGTCATTTCCCATCTTCACAGCGTTTGGGTAGGACGGATTACAATCCGCATTTGGTAGATGAGAAAGCTGAGGTTGACTGGTTAAGTAAATTGGTGCTGAAGGCCTCAGCTCCCGGAGAATAGTAGGTCCGGATGGAGAGTGGAGACTGTATCGGATGGGGAAATTGAGACCCAGGGGAGAGTAGCTGGGGGTACCGCAGATGGGTCAGAGCGGACCTCGGGGTGAGTTCAGGGCTATACTCTTCAAGGAGTATACCCGGTGCCAGGGCCTCTAGGTCAGCAGTAGCATCTGGCCTGGGCATCAGCCGGCCTGTGGGGGTTGGCAGCATTGCCCTGGAGAACCGGAGAGAAGGATCATGCCAGTGTCACCATCAAGTCCTCAGTCCCACAACCCTGGCAGAGCTCTGACAACTGAACACAGTGGCTCTCCCCCAAATCCCCTTAGCGCACCTCACTGGCTACTTTTTTTTAAATGTAGTTTGAGATATAGTCACACCCATACAATCCATCCAAAGTGTACATCAGTGGCTTGCAACTCTGCATTCACATTGCTGTGCATTCATCGCCACAAACAATTTTAGAACAGCTTCATTACTCCAAACAAAAACAAACAACAAAAAAGAAATCAAACATGTCATACCCCATATTGCCTCTATTATTGATGCCTGACCATGGTGTGGCACATTTGTTGATGAAAGAATATTAAAATATTACTGCTAATATGGTCCATACTTTGCGGTAGGTGCATTTTTGCCCCCATATACGACTCTATCATTAACTTTTTGTAATAGTTTCCCTCATTTGTTCTAGTTCATGGAAGAGTTTTTTTATATCTGTAGTGTTAATCACAATCGTTGTCCACAACAGGGTTCACTGTGTTATATATTTCCATATTTAACCTTTAGCTTTCCTGCTAGTGAAATACATGACTCTAAACTTCCCCTTTGAACCGCAATCACACACGTAATTCCATGCTGTTAATTACAAATCAACATTAAGTGTTACTATCACCTCTATCCATTTCCAAACATTTAAATTTAGCCTAGTTAAAAATTCTGCACATGTTAAGCAATTGCTACTCGTTCTCTAGCTTATTCTGTCACCTGGTAACCTATAGTCTTGATTATATCTCTATGAGTTTACATATTATAATTAGTTCATATTGGTGAGATCATACAATATTTGTCCTTTTGTGTCTGACTTGTTTCACCCAACATAATGTCCTCAAGGTTCATCCATGTTGTCACATGCCTCAGGACTTCATTCCTTCTTACTGCTGAAGAAGGAGAAGGAGATTATTCTGGAGACTGTTTTCACTTCTTATACCTAGAACTTTCTTGCTGGATGACTTTGTTGTCTATCTGTTCTTTGACATTCAGTTCAGCTTATTCTGGACCACTAGCTTAGGTTTTGTTTAACAGAGGAGAATTTTTCAGTTCTTGTTTTCTTGTTTCTTGCCCTGCTTGTATGGTGCCTTTTTCCCCCCACCCTTAGGAGGGTCTCCTTAGGTATTATAGACTCCAGCCGGATTTTCCCAGACCAAACTGGCCTCTTATCAAGAGGAAAGAGTCACCTGCGTCAGTTTTTCCTGAGGGTGAGACCCAGCAGGTTGAAAGACTTTCCTGTGAAGCCTCTGGGCTCTCTGTTTTTCCTATCCTGCATAGTGTGTGGCACTTGTCTGCCTGCGGGTCCCACCAGCATAAGGTGATGTGGTACCTTTAACTTCAGCCAACTCTCCCTGCTGGGGACACGGTGGAGACGAGGAGAGGTCCCTGCATGCGCTTCTTAACCATTTGTATATCCTCTTTGGAAAAATGTATGTTCTTGTCATTTGCCCATTTTTTAAATTGGGTTGTTCGTTTTTTTATTGTTGAGTTGTAGGATTTCTTTATTTAATCTGGATATCAAACCCTTATCAGGTATGTGGTTTCCAAATAGTTTCTCCCATTGAGTCGCCAGCCTTTTCACCCTTTTGACAAAGTCCTTTGAAGTATAGAAGAATTCAGTTTTGAGTAGGTCTCAAATATCTGTTTTTTCTTTCATTGCTTGTGCTTTGGGTGTAAGGTTTAAGAAACTACTGCCTAACACTAGGTCTTTAAGATGCATCCCTACATTTTCTTCTAGGAATTTTATAGTACCTGCTCTTACATTTAGGTCTTTGATCCATTTTGAATTAATTTGTGTATGGAGTGTGAGAAAGGGGTCTTCTTTCATACCTTTGTATATGGATATCCAGTTCTCCCACACCATTTATTTTAGAAACTGCTCTGACCCAGTTGAGTGGACTTGGCAGCCTTGTCAAAAATAAATTTACCATAGAGCTGAGGGTCTGTTTCTGAACTCTCAGTTTGATTTAATTGATTGACATTTCTGTCTTTGTGCCAGTACCATGCTGTTTTTACCACTGTAGCTTATAATATGCTTTAAAGTCAGGAAGCGTGAGTCCTCCAACTTCATTCTTCTTTTTCAGGATGTTTTTGTTTTTTTGAGGTCCCTTACCCTTCCAAATAAATCTGATAATTGGCTTTTCCATTTCTACAAAGTAGGATGTTGGGATTTTTATTGGTTGCATTGAATCTGTAGATCAATTTGGGTACAACTGACATCCAATCCATGAACATAGAATGTCCTTCCATTTATTTAGGTCTTCTTTGATTTCTTTTAGCAATGTTTTGTAGTTTTTTGAATACAGGTCCTTGTGATGGTGTGAAATTGTTATGTACCCCAGAAAAGCCATGTTATTCTAATCCATTCTTGTGGATGCAGACCTATTGTGGGTGGGATCCTTTGATTAAGTTGTTTCCATGGAGAGGTGACCCATCCAAATCAAATTGGGTCTTAATCCTTTACTGGAATCCTTTAAGAGAACTCATGAGGGTGGGCCACGATGGCTCAGTGGCAGAGTTCTCACCTGCCATGCCAGAGACCCGGGTTCGATTCCCGGTACCTGCCTATGGGGGAAAAAAAAAAAAGAGAGAGCTCATGAGGAGAAAGAGAGCTTAGAAAGAAAATGCCCTAGGAGATGCTAAGAGAGAAAGAAACACCCAGAGACATTTTGGAGGCAGCCACTGAAACTCCAACCAGAAGAGAAGGGCCAGCAGATGTTGCCATGTGCCTTCCCATGTGACAGAGGAACCCTGAATGCCAGCAGCCTTTCCTCCAAGAAGGTATCTTCTTCTTGATGCCTTAATTTGTACATTTTCATGGCCTTAGAACTGTTAATTTGCAACCTAATAAATCCCTATTGAAAAAGCCAATCCATTTCTGGTATGTTGCATTCTTGCAACTTTAGCAAATCGAAACAGTCCTTTATATCCTTGGTTAAATTTATTCCTAGATATTTGATTCTTTTAGTTTCTATTGTAAGTGGATTTTTTTCTTGATTTCCTCCTTGGATAGGCCATTACTGGTGTATAGAAACACTGCTGATTTTTACGTGTTGATATTTTAACTCGCCACTTTGCTAAACTCATTTATTGGCTTTAGTAGCGTTGTCGTAGGTTTTTACGGGACTTTCTAAGTACAGATGATATCTGCAAATAGTGAAAGTTTTACTTCTTCCTTTCTGGTTTGGGTGCCTTTTATTTCTTTTTCTTGCCTAACTGCTCCACCTAGAACGTCTGGCACAATACTGAATAACAGTGGTGGCAGTAGACATCCTTGTCTCATTTCCCATCTTAGAGGGAAAGCTTTCAGTCTCTCATCCTTGAGTAGGACGTTAGCTGTAGGTTTTTCTTATATGCCAGTTTTTCATGTTGAGGCAGTTTCCTTCAGTTTCTAAGTGTTTTCATCAAGAAGGGATGCTCGATTTTGTCAAATGCCTTTTCTGCATTAATTGAGATCATCATGTGGTTTTATTGTTTTTCTTAATTATTTATTTTTTATTGGTATATATTATATGTTCACATACAATGTAATCATCCAAAGTGTACAATCAGTGGTTCACAATATCATCATATAGCTGTGCATTTATCATCATAATCGACTTTTTTGTGTGAAAAATAACATATATACAAAAAAGCAATACATTTCAAAGCACTTTGCAACAATTAGTTATAAAACAGATTTCAGAGTTTGGTATGGGTTACAATTCCACAATTTCAAGTTTTTACTTCTAGCTGTTCTAAGATTCTGGAGACTAAAAGAAATATCAATATAATGATTCAGCAATCATACTCATTTGTTAAACCCTATGTTTTCTGTATAACTCCACCATTACCTTTGATCATTTTCTAACTCTTTAGGGGTATTTGGGCTATGCCCATTTTAACTTTTTCATGTTGGAAGGAGCTGTTGATAACATGTGATAGGAGGATGGACATATTCATATCTTATTTTTAATCCTTATAATATTTCTGCCAGGTAGTGCACATCCCCATTTTGCAGATGTGGGAACTGAGGCACGCTATAATTAAGTCATATAGCCAGAAAGTGTCTCCAGCGTTGAGCCCAGGGCCTTGTAATTGCCCTGGAGAAGCAGCTCTTAGGTCCCCAGGTTGTATCCACGAGGCCCCGGAAAACCCAAGTGTCTTTCCCAGTCTGGAAATATGGAATTTATTAGGAAAATCGAACTGCATGGCAGGCCTGTCTGTCACTGCAATGCATCCTAGCCTTCCCTGCCCAGATACTGGCTTCCTGTTCTGGATGCACAGAGGGGCTGGGTTCAGTCAGTCCCACTGGACCAAACATGCAGGCTATAGGTTTGGAAGCAATAAAACTTCAAGGGTATCTGCCCCGTAATGACTCTGCAAAGGGCCAGCAAATGTTTGTCTTCTGTGCTGATGTGTCAGCCCTTCCGGAGAAGGGGCGGGCATCCTTTAGTGCCAGGGACTGTTAGCGTCACTCATGGGGATGGGACTTTTTGGATTCTGCCCTGTGCCTGGCTTTGGGCCTGCTGTGAGCTGTGGGTTGGTCAGGGAGGGTCAGGTGCGGCCAGGAGCTTACAGTCTAGCCAAGGAGACCAGACATTCACAAGCCAGGAGCAGACAGGATGACAGCAAGATGAGGGTCCAGTGGGATGGGCTGTAGACCAGGACACCAGGCCTGCATCATTGTGACTCGGCCACTCACCAGCTCTATGACAGTATTAGTTTCGTAGGGCAGCCATAAAAAATATCACAAACGGAGTGACGTAAAACAACAGAAATTTATTCTGTGTATTAGGGTTCTCCATGGAAATAGAACCAACAGGGTTCTGTAAATATTAAATATAATGAGATTTATTATAGGGATTGGCTCATGTGACTGTGGGGACGGCAAGTAGGAATTCCATAGGGCAGGGCACAAGTGGGAACTCCAATGAAGGTTTCAATGATTTCCTCAGGAGTAGCTGGCTGGGGGAAGTAGAGATGGAAATTCTTCTTTCTGATTGATGAGATCATTCGTTCTTCCTCTGAGGCCTTCCATTGATTGGTTGAGACTTCTTTCCTTGCTGAGGGCTGCCTCCTTTGGTGACTGTAGATGTAAACAGCCATAGATGCAACCAATCGACTAATTTTTTTTTCTTTTCTTTTAACTTCTTAAAATTGTATAATATAACATATATACAAAGCAAAGAAAGAAAAAGCAATAGTTTTCAAAGTACCCTTCAAAAAGTGGCTACAGGACAGATCCCAGAGTTTGTCATGGGCTACCATATGATCCTTTCAGATTTTTCCTTCTAGCTGCTCCAGAATATAGGAGGCCAGAAGGCTTAAATATTTTTTTATCATCACAATTGACTTTTTTCCTTCTTTTCTTTATGGCGAAAAATAACATATATACAAAAAAACAGTAACTTTCAAAGCACGGCACCACAATTAGTTGTAGAACATATTTCAGAGTTTGACATGGGTTTCAATTCCACAATTTTAGGTTTTTCCTTCTAGCTGCTCTAAGATACTGGAGAGTAAAAGAGATATCAATTTAATGATTCAGCATTTATATTCATTTGTTAAATCCTATTTTCACTGCATAACTCCACCATCACCTGTGATCTTTCCATCCCTCTTTTGGGATGTTTGGGGTGTTTGGGCTATGGCCATTCCAAAATTTTCATGTTGGAAGTGTCTGTCACTTATATGGGGTAGGGAGATGGAACTATCTGATGTTCTGGAGAGGCTGGCCCCACTAGGTTTCATGACTTATCTGGACCAGGGACCCCTCTGGAGGTTGTAGGTTTCTGAAAAGTTACACTAGTGCATGGAACCCTTGTGGAATCTTATACATTGCCCTAGGTGTTCTTTAGAACTGGAATGGTCCTGGTTGGGGTTTAGCAGGTTATGACAGGTAGCAGGGTCTAACTGAAGCTTGTGTAAGGGCGACCTCCAGAGTAGCGTCTTGACTCTATTTGAACTCTCTCTGCCACTGATACCTTATTTGTTACACTTCTTTTCCCTTTTGGTCAGGAAGGCATTGTTTTTTTTGGTTTTTTTTCATCACATAGTTGTATATTCATCATCGTGATCATTTCTTAGAACATTTGCATCAATTCAGAAAAAGAAATAAAAAGAAAACAGAAAAAAGTTCATACATACCATTCCCCTTACCCCTCCCTTTCATTGATCACTAGCATTTCAATCTACTAAATTTATTTTAACATTTGTTCCCATTATTTATTTTTTTTAATCCATATGTTTTACTCATCTGTCCATAAGGTAGATAAAAGAAGCACCAGACACAAAGTTTTCACAATCACACAGTCACACTGCGAAAGCTATATCATTATACAGTCATAGGATGGCATTGTTGATTCCATGGTCCCAGCGTCAGAGTCATCCCTGGGAATCATCTCCCACGTCACCAGGGAGACTTTCACCCCTGGATGTCATGTCCCACATAGGGGGGAAGGCAATGACTTCACTTGCCAAGCTGGGCTTAGAGAGAGTGACTGATGGTTTAAATCTACAGAATATCCTCAGAGTAAGAATCAGGCCAGTGTTTGCTTGACCAAACTGCAGGACACTTAACCTAGCCAAGATGACGCGTGAACTTAACCAGCACACTCTGGAGGCAAGAAGTCCGCAAAGTGTCAGGGCTAGGCTCCCTCCAAAGGTCTGAGGGGAATCCTTCCTTGCCTCTTCCAGCTTCTGGTGGCTCCTGGTGCTTCTTGGCTTGTGGCAGCATCACTTCAGTCTCTGCTTCCATCTTCATGTGATCTTTTCCCCATGTGTATCCCTCTTCTTATAAGGACCCCAGTCATTGGTGTACAGTCCACTCTGACCCTGTATGACCTCAACTTAACTAATTCACATCTGCAAATACCTTAATTCCAAATAAGGTCACAGTCTGAGGTTCCAGGTGGACGTGCATTTGTGAGGTACGTCCTCCCTACACTGACCCTGAGCCCACCGCTACTTTCACGGGGTGGCAGGGGGAGTTCCCAGGTTCCTTCTGGTCTGAGAAGCTCTGAGATAAAGGTGCAGCTGTGAGGGCAGGAGGAGGGCAGAGAAGAGAGAGGGAATAGACAAGGCGAGTCAGGGTGGGCCTCACAGGGGAAGTGAGATGAGAACACGAGGGGAGAAACAGCGTGAGTGAAGGCATGGGAATGGGCTGGACGGGCCTCATCTCGTCCTGCTGGGGGCTGACACACAACGGGCAGCTCAGCAGATCCCGGCTGCTTCTACACTGGACAGAGCCGTGGGACATCGCTATGGAGTCCAGTGGGAATGGCTGACACCCCCTACCCAGAACGCGGTTCCTGAGAAAGGAACATGCAAGCACCTGGTGGTGGGGCCCCTCTGGGGAGGGTGAGGGACCCCCATCTGGGCGGCTTTGAAATGTCCGGCTCAGGCTTTCCCACTTTTGGAGTCTTGCTGAGTCCTGGTCGCGTGGACGTACAATGAGTTAGGGAGCAGCAGCCTGGCTGGGGAGCTCTCTGACCTCCAGAGGAAGGAGAACCAACCCCCTCCCTCAATCCCTGGGTGGGGAAACCCCACCCCCTTCTCTCTCCCCAGTGCTTCCTCTGGAGAGGCAGCTCCACGAGGCCGCCCGCTGCAACGACACCGGGAGGCTGAAGGAGCTAATCGCGAGGAGGGTGAACGTGCGGGCCAGAAACCACGTGCGTACCACGCGCCGCCCCCACCCCGCGTAGGGAGAGCGCCAGGGTGACAGCACACTGGGTGCGGGTGGGGGTGGGGGAGGGTCACCGAGCCCGGGGCAGGCGCAAATGACCAGGCCTCGGGAAGGCGGCAGGTGGCGTGGCCCCTGCCCTGCTGGGGAAGGGGTAGAGGGAGAAGCCGCTCCTTCTGGCGGGGGTCGCAGGGAAAGGCCGGAGCCCCCTGGGGCTTTTGGGTGGCCCCGAGCTTCTTAGAGGAGATTCCAGGCCTGGGTGGGAGGTTGGCGGCAGCTGAAGGCGGTAGAGGCAGATTCCCGACTGCAGCAGGGGCCACACTGTCTGAGGGGGGAAGGCAGACAGAAGTGCGTCCTGTAATGGTGACAGTAATTCTAGAGTGTGTCTGGCGTGCTTTGGTTTTCAGAGCAGTTGTTCACTTTATTCCCTGGTGGTTCTTATTCACCCCTGGCCGGAAGTATTAGTTCTGTTCAAGGCCGGCGGGGTGGAGGGGGAGGGGCAATAAGTCACCTTAGGTCACACAGCGTGTTATTGGCCACTGGAGACTTGGTGTCAACTCCTAGACAAGCACTTGCAAGGGACATGGGCAATGTTAGGATGCTAAAGCGAGAAGGGCCCTTAGATTTGTCCATTCATTCATTGATTCATTCATTCATCATTTAGAATTTATTAAGGGCTGCTCTGTGCGTGGCACTGTGCTGGGTGCTGGGGATAGAGCAGAATGCATGACAGACATGGTCTCTGCCCTCAAAGAGTCAGTGGTCTGGTTGGGGAGGTCAGGCGTTAAACAGAGTGTCTCATAAACAATTCATGTCCATTGTGCTAAGTTGCTGGGAAAGCATGTCCGGGAAGGCAGGGTCCGTCCAGTCTAAAGGGGCCAGAGAAGGCTTCATGAGGAAGTGACGTTTTTGCTGGAAGGTGGAGGAATAGCCAGGTGGAGGAATAACCAGGTGAAGCAGGCAGTGCTCCAGGCAGAGGGAACAGCACCACAGAAGCTATGAGGAGGGAAGGAACAGTGGGGGCCCAGAGACGGGATGTGACTTGCCCGAGGCCACACAGCACCTTAATGTTCCCTATCATTGTACCTTCAGAAGGTGAAAACTACAGGAGGAAGTGGGCTCATGGGTTAGAGGCCCAGAGGTCCCAAGGGCCAGAGACTTTGATGAACTGCTAGTTGATGGTCTGGGAATAAATTGAGCTGGGAGTCAGGCCTCTGAAGCCCAGTTTGAGGGAAGGAGGGCACAGAACCCCAGCACTCAGGTACCCCAGGGGGACTTTGAAATTCTTTTGAGATCCTGGGATTATAAACCAATCCTAGGTGTTTGGTTTGTTTCCTGGGGATTGGAGAGAGGATGCAGTGGACCAGATATCAGGGAAGAAAAGAGACTGTACGTAAGTGGGCCCAGGACAGGGGAGGGGGCGGGGAGGAAGTATGAAGAGGGGATTCGCCGGGTCCTTAAGAAATATACATGGAAGCATTAAGTGTTTAAAGAGCAACCTACTCTCGAATGTTTAGAAGGTGGATAAATAGATTTAACAAATGTGGTAAAAGGTTAAAAGGTTGGTAAATCTGGGTGTCTGGGTAGGGAGTATGTCGGAGTATACATATACTCAAGTATTCAGTATAAGTATTCTCTTATATTGTATTATTTCTGCAACTATTCTGTAAGTTTGAGATTATTTCAAAATAAGATAAAAAATGAAAAAGAGGGGATTCTGTTTGCAAGATGCACAGGCATCTCCTCACCGCTGCCCCTGGCCCACCCAGGAAATAGTCACCCTTACGTGGAGGGAGGGAGGGAAGGAGAGAGGGAGGGGAGGGGCAGGGTGTCGGAGGGCTGAGTGGGGATGGGGTCTGCGGAACCTGGAGTGAGGGGCGGGCAAGATCCTTGGGAGGGTTTCATTTCTCACTCTTTTTCTCACTGTGGGCCCACTGGGCACCTGAGCAGGGGAATGAAACATAACAGCCCAGAGGCAGTCGTGGTGGGGGGGTGGAGTAGGAAGTTCCCACAACCTAGCGTGATCAGGTTGGGGCAGGGGTATGTGAAAGGAAGAAGGGACCAGCTCTGGTACAGGGGTGGGGGAGGGAGGGCCTGCAGAGGGCCTCACCAAGGAGGAGATGCTAAGCTGGGCTCGATGACTGCGTGAGACCTTGCTAGGTGAGTGACAGAGGGAAGGGCATTTGGGCATCTGGAACAGCATGTGCGAAGCTTCAGAGGTGTGAAACTACGTGGCTATCTCAGGAAATTCTAGATAGTTCATGGTGGTGGTGGCAGAGAGGGAAAATGCAGAATAACTGAACGGGGCTAAATCATTGAGAGGCAAAGAGGCTGTGGGGTTGCTTAGGTCATGGAGTCAGGTCTCAAATTCAGGCTTCCTGACGTGCAGTTAATTCATCTTATCACATGTCCGGGCCGAGTGAGGTCCAGGGGTGAGCAAGAACAAGCGTTCTCTTCCTCATGGGGCTCCATTCTAGTGGGACTCCATTCTAGATCATCTCAGGTCCTGGTATGTGCTATGAAGAAAATAAGCAGAGTATTGGAACAGGGTGGGGCCTACTTTAGGTGGAGCGTCCCTCTGAGAAGGGGGTGTTTGAATCAGGAGCTGGGTGTCAAGAAGGAGTCAGCCATATGGTTGCCCCACAGAGCAAGGACAGCAGAAAGTTGGCATTTCTGAGAAGCAGGAAACAAAAGGGAATGGCTGGAGTGGAGTGAGTGCCAGGAGAAAGGGAGAGAGAAGAGCGTGGGAGGTGGACAGTACCAGGTGTGCCGGGTCTCATGGGCCCCAGGATTTGTCCTGGGAGCAGTGCAAGGCCACGAAGAGCCTCGGGTGGGGGACTGATGGGTGCAGTTATTGTGCCTTATTACATTCATTGCAGCTGCTGTTGTGTGGAGGAGGAGGAGGGGCCCAGAGTGGGGCTGGGTCCCCAGCCAGCTGGTTGCCAGAGCTAGCAAAGACCTGTCCAGCCTGCAGACCATCTGTTTGTGCAGGGAGGGGGCAGGTGGGGGGCAGGCAGCCAGGTCCTCGGCGCCTGACAGCTCTCCTCTCCCTCTTGGCAGGTGGGCAGGGTGGCCCTGCACTGGGCTGCGGGCGCGGGGCACGAGCAGGCTGTGCGGCTGCTCCTGGAGCATCAGGCTGCTGTGGACGAGGAGGATGCGGTACGGGGGGTCCCTCCCCAGGGCGCGTCTGTGGGTGCATGCGTCCGTCTGCCTGTCCTGGGTGGGGGAGGGCCACCTGAGATATTTCTGGGTCTGTGAGCCAGCTGTCCTTGCTGAGGTTGCCTCAGAGGCACAGATGCAGCGTGGGCGGGAGTCAACGTCTTAACCAGGGACACGGTGCTGACCCCATTTACCCCTGCACAGGGGTAAACATCCCTCCCTTCAAGGGCCTTTCAGTTCTCAAAGCCTCTTCAGTCACTCCTGATACCGTGTGAACAAGAGGGAGTTGGAGGGGCTGTAGAGCAGATAATTGGTGGACTGCTAAAAGCCTGGTTAGCAAAGTCATCAGGAGGACGGTCTCTAATGATGTGCCACAGGGCTCTGCCCTGGCTTAATACTGTAATCAATGATTTGGATAAAGATTAACATCCTTCAGTGCTTTCTCTGAGCACTGTGCTGCCTGCCAATGTGTTAAGCAAGACTAAGTCTACAAAATTATTGCCACGGATTGGTTCAAAGGGCTGAATCTGACCATGATATTTGACAGGGATGCGTTTAAGGGCCTAATTTTTAGATTTTAGAAAAATTATAGACTTCACTTTTCAGATGTAGCTGTCCAGGAAGTACTTTTCTTCGTTCCAACTTCTCTCCCAGAAGGGGGACTTGATTACAAATCCTGGCTGGGGCTGGGACAGGAGCACATATGCTCCCTCCCTCCACCTGGCCTCCCTTCAGCTGCTTAGGCCTCGTTTCAAGGTGGTTCTAGAAGGAGAAAGTCTAGGATCCTTAGTGAGTTTTCCAGTGAAACACTGGAGTTTCTACAAAGACCCCCATTATCCCCACCTCACTCTGTTATTTCTTTTTTCAGGGGCTGAGTGAGAAAAGTAGACAGGAGGGGCAACATTAAGAGGAAGTCTTTTCATAAATCCTCTCTGGTTCTTTTGCGCACAGCAGTAAATACATTTTGAAAAATAAAGTTGGTGGGCATGCCTACTACTTTAGAAACAGGAGGGTGGAGGAGACCTGGAGAAGGAAGGTCCTGCTGTTGGGGGGAAGGTCTCTAGTGATGTGCCACAGGGCTCTGTCCTAGACAGTTCTTGGGAATGATGCAGCAGGGATGCTGATCCAAGACTGTGAAGTGTCCCTGGGGCTCCCATCAGCAGGAGGCTCAGGCTCCGATGACTCTTCTCCCCCAGCCTGAGCCTCGACACCTTCCATTCCCGAGCCGCTGTGGGCTTCTGTCTCTGGACTCTGCCTTGTGCTTACTCATTCTGTCCCTCGTCCAGCCAGCCCACAGTTACTGATATTCTACCAGGTACTGAGCTCTGAGCCATTGCTGGGTCTCCTGGTCTCTTCTGCTCTACTTGAGACCAATTTGAGTCCCCATTTGAGGATCTCTGGCAGGTCCAACATCCTTCACACCATCTTAGGAGGGAGGGCTTAGATTCTTGTGGTCACTGCTGGCTCTTACTTCCAGCTTCTGCTCAACTTCTGCCATCTTCTCAGTTGTTTGCAAATAGTCCTTTGTCTCCACCGTGGTGTCACCCCAAACATGAACAGCAGTCTTTCTTCCTGGTTTCCACAGAGACCCATTAACACAAAGCCTTTGGTGTGGGATGGGCTTTCCAAATTAAGAGATGGAAGGGCCTTACATCACGGAATCAGTGTAAAAGTAATATAATCGTATTTCTGACATTCCTGTTTTTAAAGTTCCACGGCCCTCTCCTTGCCTGGGCCTGGCCTTGCCTAAGGCTGAGCATTTGAACTCTTTGGGTGATCAGGTGCCTGCACCAGTCACTTCCTTCTGGCTTTCTCCTTTCACCCCAAGCACTTGTCAAGGCTTTTTTTTTTTTTTTAATTTTTAAAAAATTTTTTCCTTAAATGTATTTATTAATTAAAAAAATTAAGAACAAACAAAAACATTAACATATAATTCCATTCTACATATATATTCAGTAATTCTCAATATCATCACATAGTTGCACATTCACCATTTCTTAGAACATTTGCATCAATCCAGAAAAAAGAAACAAAAAGACAACAGAAAAAGAAAACAATAACAGAAAAAAAAAGATTATACATACCATACCCCTTACCCCTTACCCTCACTTATCATCAGCATTTCAAACTAAATTTATTTTAACATTTGTTCCCCCATTATTTATTTTTATTCCATATGTTCTACTCGTTTCTTGACAAGGTAGATAAAAGGAGCATCAGACACAAGGTTTTCACAATCACACAGTCACACTGTGAAAGCTATATCATTATACAATCATCATCAAGAAACATGGCTACTGGAACACAGCTCTACATTCTCAGGCAGTTCCCTCCAGCCTCTCCATTACATCTTGAATAACAAGGTGATATCTACTTAATGCATAAGAATAAACTCCAGGACAACCTCTCGACTCTGTTTGGAATCTCTCAGTCATTGACACTTAGTCTCATTTCACTCTTCCCCCTTCTGGTCGAGAAGGTTTTCTCAATCCCTTGATGCTGAGTCTCAGCTCATTCTAGGGCTTTTCTCAATCCCTTGATGCTGAGTCTCAGCTCATTCCTGGATTTCTGTCCCATGTTGCCAGGAAGGTCCATACCCCTGGGAGTCATGTCCCACATAGACAGGGGGAGAGTGGTGAGAGTGCTTGTTGTGTTGGCTGGAGAGAGAGGCCACATCTGAGCAAAAAAAGAGGCTCTCTTGGGGGTGACTCTTAGGCCTAAATTTTAAGTAGACTTGTCAAGGCTTTTGACCAAAGACCATTCCCTCATCAAGAGGAATTTTGTGCCAGAATTACGATCCCCCCCCTTTTTTCTGGCATTCCTCGCACAGGTTCCTCCTGGAGTCAGGAGGGAGACAGCTGTCATCCAGGGAGCTCTGTGCAGAGTGCTGAGTGGGTGCCTTCCTCACAGGGGGCCAGGCTGTGAAGTTGGGGCTGATTCAGAAGAAGCACTAGCAGCTGGCTGCCCCTGCCCCCCTGGCGCTGAGCCCCGGGGCAGCCTGGAGTGCGCTTGGGGTGGGGGCAGGTTAGGAGGCCTCTGACCCCTTAGTGCCCCTTGAGATGAGCTCGGTATTTTTGCTCCAGCTGAACCTTTGGAGGCTGGACATTCAAGGCCTGCTCTTCACACGTGTGGGCAGGTTCTTTGGTCCATCAGAGGGAGCCCATGCTATGGCCTTATTCCATGCAAGATAGGTCTTTAGCCTCGGCAGGGGACCTAAAACCACACGTGGCCCCCATTTCTGCAGGAAAATATGTTCTGGCTTATGAACACCTGACTTACAAGCACACCTTGGGGGAGCCCGTCATCAACTGAGGTGGACAGCAGCACAGCCTCTAGGCCAGAGGTGGTCAGACCCCACCAGTTCTGCTCAGACCCTGCCCGATGCACCACACCTAAGGAGAAATGGTGAAAACCATCACAAGGAGGGGGACTGAGAAGGGAAGACTCAGGGGAGGTGGGGGCAAGGGCAGCCCTCAAATGCAGAGGTCCCGAGGCTTAGGGTCAGTGGAGGGTCTCTGGTGACCCTGGAGCACTTGGCAAGTGTCAAGGAAGAGCATCCTGCCAACAGGAGCTGGGGTGCTGGCACAGGATGGACTAGATGTATTTTCGGTTGCTCCAGAGGGCCAGTGGGGTGGAGAGTGCAGGGATGCAGATTTCAGTACAGGAGCAAGGGCTCCTAACGGTGAGAGATGTCTGGCAGGGCAGCGGGTGTCTTGTGAGGGGGCAGGGGCCGCTGCTGGACACAGGCCGCCTGCTGTGTGGGTGTTCTGTGGGGGGTTTCAACAGTCGATTCTCAAGTACCAGTCCAGGATGAGGTCTTTACCGGTCATGGCAAATCTGGAAATAAAGACAGTGCCGTGTGTTTTTTGTGATGCTGTATTTGGAGAGAATGCATTCTGAGATTGGCTCTTTTCCAAAGTGTTGGTGTTAAAATGACCTCTCTTTATGAAATGATGGTGCGACTAGATGGCAGCCATTGCATTTTTTTTTTCTTTTTTTGGCATGGGCAGGCACCGGGAATTGAACCCGGGTCTCCTGCATGGTAGATGCCTGCTGAGCCACCATTGCACCTCCCGGCAGCCATTGGATTTTAAGCGTTTTAGTTATCTTGCCAAAAAAAAAAAAAAAAAGTAGGCAATGGTGTACAGCCCCTATTAAAACATTTTTTTCCCCTGATCCTAAGCTTTTGTAATGCAGACTGCAGAGCCCAGCAGCAAAGCCACACCCCACACCTGCCTCCTCACCTGACCCCCCGCCCCTCCCCTGTGTCCTCTCCCCCAGTTTGGGATGAACGCGCTCCTCCTGTCTGCCTGGTTCGGCCACTTACGGGTCCTTCAGATCCTAATCAACTCAGGAGCCAAGACCCACTGTGAGAACAAGGTAAGGCCCCAGCCGGCAGCCCCCTGCCTGCGCCTACCCTGGGCTTTACCTCTGTTCCGCCTCTGTTTTCGTCTCCCCACCTGTCCTCACCTACCTTCCTCCTGCCCCTACCTCTGCCTGCCCCCCTGCCCCCCCCCCCGCACCCCTGTCTGGCAGGGCCTCCTCCGTCAGCACGGGGAGCCTGGGCCCACTT
>PVIY010039623.1:0-22981 GCA_004026745.1 Myrmecophaga tridactyla
GATCTGATTACAGTTTCAAACATACAATATTGAATAGGGATTATTCTGCCTTTATGAAATGAGATTTAGATTAAAACATGGCTTTTTTAGGGGACATACATCCTTCCAAACCAGCACATACACCATGATCAAATGGAATTTAACTCACATGTGCAAGGTTAGTTCAGCATAAGAAAATCAGTTAATCTAATATACCACATTAACACAGCAAAGTGAAAACAACACATGATCATGATCAGCTTAATTGATGCAGAAAAGGCAAATGACAAAATCCAGCACCACTTCTTGAAAAAACATTTAAAAGACTAGGAATAGAAGGAAACTTCCTCAACATGGTAAGGTGCATGTTTTAAAAACCCACAGTTAACATTATACCTAATGGTGAAAAATTGAGGGCATTCCCTCTAAAGATCAAGGATGCCCACAGTAACCACTGTTATTGAGCACTGTACTGGAAGTTCTAGCCAAAAATATTAGGCCAGATAAAAAAATAAAAGGCATCAAAATTGGAAAAGACGATGTAATCCTATATACAGAAAATACTGAAAAATCAACAATAAAGCTTCTGGAACTAATAAATGAATTCAGCAAAGTGGTGGAGTATGAGATCAACACTCAAAAATTAGTAGCGTTTCTATATACTACTAATGAACAATCAGAAAAAGAAATCAAGAAAAAATTCATTTACAGTAGCAACTAAAATCAAATATCTAGGAATAAATCTAACCAAGAATGTAAAGGACTTGTATACATAAAACTATAAAACATTATTAAAAGGATTCAAAGGCCCATATAAATGGAAGGACATTTTATATCTCATACATTGAAAGACTAAATATTGTTAAGATGTTAATTCTACCAATTAGTTATGCAATTTAGAGATTCAATGCAATCCAAGTCTAAATTCTAACAAGCTCATTTGCAGAAATGGAAAAGGCAATTATAAAAGTTATATGGAAGAGGCCCTGAATAGACAAAACCCTCTTGATAAAGAAGAATTAAGTTGGAAATCTCACACTCCCAGATATGAAAACTTATTATGAAGGCATGATAATCAAAACAGTATGGTACTGGTACAAAGTCAGAAACAAATTGAATAGAAATGAGATTTCAGAAATCAAACCCCATACTTATGGCCAACTGGTTTTTGACATGGGGACAAAGATCACTCAAATGGGAAAGAAAAGTCTCTTCCACAAATGGTGCTGGGAACCTGGATCTCCATTTCAAAAGAGTGAAGGAGAACCCCTATCTCATACCATATACAAAACCCAACTCAAAATGGATCAAAGACCTAAATATAAAAGCCAGAACTATCAAACTCCAAGAAGAAAACATAGGGACGCATCTTCAGGACCTTGTGTTAGTAAATGGGTTCTTAGCCTTAATTCCCAAAGTACAATAAACAAAAGAAAAATAGATAAATGGACCTTATCAAAATTAAAATCTTTTGTGAATAAAGAACTTTATCACAAAGATAAAATGACAACCTAAACAATGGGAGAACTGTATGAAAACCATATATATGATAAGGGTTTAATATCCAGACTATGTAAAAAAAAATCCTTAAACTTAACAACAAAAACACAGACAAACCAATTTAAAAATTAACAAAAGACTTGAATAGACATTTTTCCAAAGGAGATAAACAAATGACCAAAAACTGCATGAAAAGATGCTCAACATCATTAGTTATTAGGGAAATATAAATCAAAATCTCAATGGTTACCACTGCATACACACTAGAATTGCTACTTTAAAAAAAAGGAAAATTATGAATATTAGAGAGAATGTGGAGAAATAAAAATGCTCATTCAGCTAGTGGCTAAGAAAAATGCGACAGTCACTGAAGAAGACAGTTTGGTGGTTCCTCAGAAAGTTAAGTATGGAATTACCATATGACCTGGCAATCACAATTCTAGGTATACATCCAAAATAATTGAAAGCATGGATTCAGATATTTGAACACCAATGATCATAGTGGCATTTTTCATAATGGCCAAAAGTTGGAAGCAACCCAAGTGTCCATCAGCTCATGAAAAGATAAACAAAATATGAAATGTACCTACAATGGAACATTATTTAGCTATAAAAAGAATGAAGTTCTGATATATGCAACAACATGGATGAATTTTGGAGACATCATGTTGAGTGAAATAAGCCATACACAAAAGGACAAATATTGTATGATTTCACTGATAAGAAATCATTAGAATAAGCAAACACAAAAGGTCAGAACCTAGGATATACATTAGCAGAGGATGGGGTTGTGGTAGGGAATAGGAAATTAAGGCTTAAATTATGCAGAGTTTCTATTGGGACAGTGCAAAAGTTTTGGTAATGGATAGTGGTGATGGTAGCACAACATAGTAGATGTAATTAAATGCACTGAATTAAACATTTGCATGTGGATAAAAGGAGAAATTTTAGATTGTATATATGTTACTAGAATAAAAAACTTTTTAAACATCCATGGAATTATACAACACATTGAACCATAAGTTAAACCATGGACTATAGTGAATAGTACAAATATAAAAATGCGCTTTCATCAATTTTAACAAATGTACCACTCCAATGCAAGCTGTTGATTATAGGGTGGTATGGGGAAACCTGTATAAGATGCATGACTTTTCTATAAACCTACAACTTCTTTAATAAAAAAAAAAACACAGAATAAAAACAAAGAAAAAAAGGAACAAAGAATACTTGGGAAAAATAAATAACAAATGGCAAGGCAGTATGAATAATCATACCAATAATCATTAATTATAAATATCCTAAACACCCCAATGAAAAGAGGCAGGTTTTCAAATTAGATAAAAAAGCAAGACTCGACTAAATGCTGCATGAAAGAAATCCACTTTAGATATAATTGCACAAATAAGTTCAAAGTTTAAGAATGGGGCGGGCCACGGTGGCTCAGCAGGCAAAGTTCTCCTCTATCATGCCAGAGACCCCGGTTCGATTCCCGGTGCCTGCCCACATAAAAAAAAAAGAAAAGTTAAAGAATGGAATTCTAACACTAAACAAAAGAAAACTGGATACTTATATTAATACTTGACAAAGTAGATTGCAAAGCAAAAAATATATAAGTAGATTGCAAAGCAAAAAATATAAACATTATATTCTTAAAGTATATATCAACACAACCAGAATATTTGAGAGTAAGTCATAAAACTATGCAAAGGAACGTGTGCTTAAAAGTGTACTATTGCTTTGTTTATGAGTACACAAAAAAATTAGAAGCATTACAAATGCCAATTTTAATTATTTTTTGTAGTAAAAGAAAAATGAAGGTAGAAAGAAAATACCCATATGAATAAGTGTTAGTATTTTGAATAGTGCAGAGAAATTATCAGTACTATAGTTTTAAGTCCATCGGTGTCTTATCTTAGTCCCCAGAAAATTCTACATTAACTAAAATTCAACCCCCAAAAAAGGGGATTCTATAATCTGAAGCCATCCATTTTTGCAGAATTATAAAGGCTATAAAACATTTAATAATGCCTTTAAATCATATCAAGAATAACAGAAATCACTATATTTTACATTAAATAAGAATTTCAATTTAAAGATTTATTTCTCATATATTACCTCATCTAAGTTTCTATAACCCCATAAGATAAATAGGATGGGGAT
Source organism: Myrmecophaga tridactyla (assembly GCA_004026745.1). Taxonomy (NCBI): domain Eukaryota; kingdom Metazoa; phylum Chordata; class Mammalia; order Pilosa; family Myrmecophagidae; genus Myrmecophaga; species Myrmecophaga tridactyla. The sequence goes on from PVIY010039623.1 coordinate 3,643, forward strand.
TATGCTGAGATTTCAGGAACACAGATATTATAAAAATTAAAGCTAGAACCAGTTCTTCTAATGTCTAAAATGTTGAATGTTGAATTACTCAAGTATGGGTGATTTATGGTGAGCATTTTTCTTGATCTAGAAGTTTTGTATATTAAAGAAAATTAATTTATCAACATATTTTATCCCATAGCTAAAAATGTGTCCGAAAAAAATTACATCTGAAAAAGCTGAGTGACATCTTTGTTGTTTATCACAGTCCCAAAGTGAATGAATCACAGAGCTCAAAACAAAAAATCACGTCTGTTCAGAATGCAGGACAAATAACCCACTACTTTTGTTTCATATTTACCTATCCAATTTTCTCTTCTGCTATTAGAGTCCCTGCATTTCCATTGCAGTGCAATCAATGTAATGAATGCAGAAATAAATAAATAAGAAGAAGCAGTCTTTGCCTCACAGCAGAGATTTCCATTACATCATGAAAATTTGCTGTTATTAAATTAGCTGCAGGAGGGCTTTTTATTGCCTCCTAAATGCAAGAGAAATATTCGAGCCAAATAAAATTCAATTTTTAGCAACCAAATATTACACTAAAAGAGGCCAAGCATACCTGTTTCCTAGTATTACATGCATGCAAATTTTTATACAAGAGAAGCTTTAATTGTCAATTAAAAGTGAGAACTATGTTTGCCCTGCATTTTGGCTATTCATATCTTCCCACAAAGACGATATGAAAATTGCATTATACTGAAGTCTGTGTCATATAGAAAGAGATGAGCTCAACAAGTTTAATGGTACATTCAGTTTTTCTGCCTAGTTTATTGCTTACATTAATATACCTATTAACCAAAACACAGCCAAGAACCAAAAACAAACCATGTATTACAGTGAAAAGAAATTCTTGAACTTTGGAGTGACATGGAATTCAGTTTGAATCCAGCAAAATCACCGGCTGGACAGGCAATGTTGAACAAGTTACTTAGCCTCAACTATAAAAGAGAATTAAGAGCTGTGTTTTAGGGTTGTGCAACTAAAAAAAGAACAAGTGAAAAAAAGCATGTGATATGGCCTTTGCCTATAATAGGGCTCAATTATTATTGTAATTGTGGTGCTACCTCATAAACCTAACATTTTACTCACAGGAGAAACATGAAGATAATAACCCAAGAGTCTGTTTGCTCTTGTTTTACATGTGGCTCTAAATAACTTAGTTTTCTTAATTCTCAGTACTAATTTTTTAATTCATTGATTCATCAAACATTTATTAAATTCAAAATATGTTTTAGGCACTGTTTTAAACACTGGGGATACAATAGTAAATAAAACAGACAAAATCCTTGGTCTCATAAAACATATTCTTGTGGGAGAAGTCAAACCATTTAAAAGGTGCATCAGTAAAATCCTCAGTACATTAAATAATGACAGTGGCTAAAGCAAAAAGCAGAGCAGGGCAGGGGGATAGAGTCAGTTCCATTTGGCTGTGAGGATGGGAGATGTCTCCAATATACCTTATCCGACTTCTTTTGAGAAAGTGGCATTTGAGTAAAAGTGCATGAGCTGAAGGAAAGAGCTATGGAAAGTGTTCATATGTGGTTATACCATTTTTTTTTTTCATCATGGTAGGCACCAGGAATCAAACCCAGGTCTCCAGAATGGCAGGCGAGAATGCTGCCTGCTGGGCCACCATGACCTGCCCTGTGGTTATGTTTTGAAGGTAGAGCCAGTGGGATTTTCTGACAGTCTGGATACAGGTCATGAGAGAAAGAGAGATATCAATGATGACTCTAAGATTTTTTACCTAAGCAACTAGAAGAATGGAGATGCAATATAATCAGATGGAAGAGATTTAGGGAAAACATTAGGAGCTGAGTTTGGAACATATTAAATTTGATATAAATATTAGATATAAAAGTAGAGATTTTGGGTAACCAATTAAATATACAAATCTGAGTTCTGAGAAAAGACAACTTTGGAAATATAAATTAGGTTGTTATCAGAGTATTATTAATAGATAATAATTAAAGCCTCAAGACTCATTAATATCATTAAAACTCATTAAGAGTTGAGTGTATATAAAAATTTTTAAACATCCAAAGACTAGGATATGAGCATGCTATCATTTAGAAAACAGAGAAATGAAAAGAGTGAGAGAGAGAAAAAACAGAAAAGATGACTAAAATGAAGAGGCCAGTGGTACAACAGAAAACTCAGGAGAAATAAGTCCAGGAAATCAAATGAAAAAATATATATTCAAGAGAAAGAAGACATCAGTGGTGCCAAATGCTTTTGGTTGATCAAAGTAATATAAAGACTGAAAGGAATTCACCGGATTTAACAATTTGGAGATCATTAGTGACTGTGATAAGAGATTTTTCACAGGAGTGGTAGGATCAAAAAACAAATCAGAATGAATTAAGAGAAATTGAAGAGGCAACTATGGAGGAAGTATTCAAGGAGTTTTCCCACAAAGGGAGGGAAAGAAATCAGTGGTAGATAGAGAGGAAAGTGAGTCAAAAAGAATGTTGTCTTTAGGGTGAGCGATGTTCCAGCATACCATGTCCTAATGGTAAAGGTCTGAAGGATAGGGAAAGTTGACGATGTGGGAAATGGAATAACTGCTAGAACAATGACCTTGGGCAATAAGGAAGAGGGGAAGGAGCTGTTTTTAAGTGGATGCATGGTAAGAAAGCAATAATCATTCAAAAAGGGGTCCTTGTGTCATTTTCCAGTTGTTGCATGACTGCTGCACGTACTCTGTTCCCTGTTAACTTTGTAGCTGGCTTTATCCTTGGCTGTCCTTGCAACCTGATCAATGTTAGGGCTGCCTTTTTCTCTTTTCAGTCTGAGTTGATTTTTACTTTTTCAGTTCCAACCAGGTTTGGACTCTTTCTGCACATTAAGGGAGATTCAGAAGATGAGGCAGGAGTGAGAAATGGAACCAAGAAACTGGACAAAGAGAATTAAAGTTTAGGTGATAAGCAGGAAACTTTTGGCTTTTTGAGTAATGTTAGTCCTGAGACAAACTGTGGTGACAAGACTGTGAGCGTCAGATGGTGGGGTGTGGGAGGGTGTCTGTGGGAGCACTCAGAAACCTGGGGTGCCCACCTAATATCTGCTGATAGAGACCTGCAGAGGTGGGCTTACATGGAGCGTATAGGCTTTCTCTTGACATCTGTGAGAAAACAGCAAATAGAAGAGAGAAAACATCTAGCATAGGTATTTCCCCATTGTAAAGAGAAGTGAATCAGAACAGGAAGTAAAACTTACAGAAGCAAATATCAAAATGCACAGCAATGTGGAATTATTTGTATAAGGGCAAATAACCCAATATGCAGCATCGTCCCTGAAGTCATCATAATGTTATAACAGAATATGACTAATATTCATAATGATGTCCTGGATTATCGATAAAATGGAAAGTGGTAGTGAGTATGCGCATTACAAGGCAGTAAGGTACAGCCAGAAAATATCTTACTTTTCTTTACAGTTGCAATAAATAATCCATCTCTTCTTCTTCAAAAGCTCCTTCCCCATTAAATATATTTGAAAAGATATGCATTCAGAAATATTTTTAAAGTGTTGCTACTTAGAAGGACTAAAAGCCTCAACAACATAGAAAACTTGTCTCTACAAACATTCATATTCTGAAGGTTGTTAAGTGAGTGGATTGGAATACTTAAAAGACTTTAAAAACCCTTTGTTCCATGAAAATGAGCTTGGACTTTATTCTTTAGGCAATATCCAAACTGCTCAGGGCTGAATTACTGTTATAACAATCCCAATTTCAGCAGTTCAACATTTTTTAAAGCAATTTTATATTAGTTTTGTAACTCTTGCAAAGGTGATATGTGAACAGGCAGTGGGATAACGTCTGCAACAGCATGGCAACCAAATCCAATTGTCAGACCTCATTCATTGCTCTTTATTGTTTCTTGCTCCATAATAAGCATTTTTCCTGTGGATCAATGATCAAGCATAAATATACACTTGCACTTTTGTTAAGTATCCAAGTCCAGTCGTTACATATGGGAGCTGAAAGAGTTAGTACTCATTCCTTGTGAATATTCTATAATGGTTAATGGGCACTTTACATCCTCCAGGCTTTGTGCTAAATGCTTTACATGTAGTATATAATTTCATCCTCAAAAAACCTGTCTTTGGTAATGTTATTATTCCAATTTTGCATTTGAAGAAACTGAGACTTGAAAAGGGTAAATAACTCATCAGGACCATGCATCTTATGAATAGCAAAATTGAAACTTGAACCCAGGTCTCACAGACAGCAAACCCCATATTCATGTGGAGAATGTATCTTAGTGTGGCAAACAACTGCAAAATAGATGGCAGATGCCCATTATGAGGGCATGTTGGATGAATCCCTACTGCAAACTGGAGCCTTTGGGAAACATATTCCATAAAATTACCTGCCAAATGAGGTGGGGAGGGAGAAAAGGAAAAGTATATTTCAGAATAAAAGGATTGAGGAATACAAGTGGAAAGTCACAGTGGTTCCAAGGCATCACAGGATCATATGCGTATTATCAGGACATTTACATTAGGACATATACCCTTTATCCTCTGTTAGGGTCACTTGATTTGGACCCCTATCAATATTCTCCTGGCAACAATTTAGCCTAAAGAATATATTAAAGTTAGAGGCCAGTTATTTGTGCAAATTTCTAAAATATGACTTGCTTCTTGTAAAATAAGATCAGAAAACTATAGGGTTTCTAACAGCTGCAAACTTCTGTTGGTATGCACAATGAATGTGTTGGTATCTGCTGAGGACTGTAAGTACAATTTATCTTTTAATACCTCCAGGTTTTCACCCTTAGTGATCAGGCATTTCAAGTTTATGTATATAAAAGGATGGCTATTAAGGGAGCTAGCCCAAGTTCACCTGTATGACAGAGAAGTAGTTTAAAGGACTGTCAGAAATTATTAGATGGATTTTTAAAATCACAATGGTCAGGATTGTAGAATACTGTTAGGTTTTATAAACCCCCAACAAAATGGGTACCACCAGGAAAATAAGTGCATCTTTTAGGAGGAGTAAATAAATTCAACAAAACTGTCTGGATTGTGGAATGCTGGCTCAGAAAGTACAATCCAGCACTGACTATAGAAAATTGTTATTTCTTTGATCTAAAAACCAATGAACCTTCAAGCTTATATTATTTAGCCTCACAAACTTTTACCATCAACACAACTCACATATACAATATGAGAAAAATCTTATGATTTCCATATAGAGGCTGCCATTTGGGACCCAGATATTCATAGCCTCCTCAAGCGTGACTCCTGCTCAGACAAATGAAACAGCGGATTAGCACCAAGGACCATGCAGCAACTGAGCTCATGGAGGTTAGTTAACCAAGCTCGCTGAAATAGGGATTAAGAGCTGTGAAGTTCCATTTTTTTTTTTCTCATCCAACGATCCACATCTCCACAGTTCTAATTTGTGTGGATTTTGCTTTTAAAAAAAAATCCCTGATGGCAAAAATAACTGGAATAAACACTTGGTGCAACCTGCTCAATTTACCAGTTGAACTCAACTTTTCTAATTAAATTTTGGGTTGTCCTAAGAAGCGCCTTCCTGTTAACTAGCAATTAATTGCCAGCATAGTACTAGAGCCAAACAGTCAAACTTTCCATAACTGTCCTTTTTCTGATCGTTCCTTCATTCCCAAGAAATGCCCTTTGCTCGTAATATGTCCACCCTGACCTGAACTGATCAGTTATAATCAGAATGTGGATACGTTCAGAAAATAAGAGTAGAAAAGGATTTATTTGATATGCCATCTTGTCAGTCAGTATCTGTCATGGTTAGGGACACGTGTCAACTTGGCCAAGTTGTGGTACCTGTTTATCTGATTGGGCAAGCGCTGGCCTGCCTGTTGCAATGAGGACATTTCATAGGATTAGGTCATGAGCACGTCAGCTGCATCCACAGCTGATTCCATTTGTAATCAGCCAAAGGGGAGTGTCTTCTACAATTAGTGATGCTAAATCTAATCACAGGAAGCCTTTTAAGGAGGACTCAGAGGAGAGAGGCCCCATTCCTGCTTCGGCTGGTGAGCCTCTCCTGTGGAGTTCATCCAGACCCTCCATCGGAGTCCTCGGCTTCGCAGCCTGCCCTGTGGAATTTGGACTCTGCGTTCCTGCGGTCACGTGAGACACTTTTATAAATTTTATATTTCCAAGTGTTCCCTGTTGATTCTGTTTCTCTAGAGAACCCTAACTAATACAGTATCCTTGCAAGAAATAGAAGGCATAATCAATTTGGATACGTGAAAGAGAGTTTGATCAAAAGTTAAATGTAGGAAAACCGTAGGGGATAAAGCAGTATTGCAGGGCTAGTATCTGTGGGCTTTATTTATTACCTCCCAGCTGGAATTGTAACTAACATTCAGTAAGTCATTCTACCATTTTATAACGCAGCTTCCACTGGTTGATGGGGTACATACAGCCAGTTAATTCTGTGGGGATTAGCCTACTGCTATACTTCCTTTTCTGTCAAATGAATCCTCTGATTCGAAGCACTTTCATGTCAGAAACCAAGGCGATGGCGATGGCATTCTGTAAATGCACTAATGGTGCTAAGAGAAGCATGTTGGGCAAAAAATATAAACTCTCATTTAGATTATGAAGGACAAAGTATTGTCCCCTCCATGATGAAAGGATCCACTGTAACCTTCCAACCTTGATACCTACAGAAAACATTTCAGGTTGGCTACACAGCAGTGATTTTGCTGAGAGAAAACCCTGTGTTATTGAGCATTTCCTTGTGAGGCATCAGGTGTTGCTATCATGGAAAAACTTTTTAAGCAGGTTAAGGCTGATTCTTTCAAATAGAGAGGAATGTTCACAATTTTAAGAAGTTGTGGGAGATTTGGGAGTTCAAAGTTCTCAGCTTTGTCTGTGTCTGCCAAATGATTCTGTCCCATATCTCAGTAGCCTCACTCCTTCCTCTTTATTGCTTTTACCTTACATAATAGACCTGATAATTATGAACAATTAATTGATGCTAAATCTCTGCACTCTTTTCGGCTAAGTACTTTTCTTTTCCTCAGCTGTGCCTGCCCAGCCACACAGAGAAGATAAGGTACTCCTGAACACTTTTGGGGTTGTTTGACTATTCTATGCCAATAATTACCCATAGCCCATTCCCCCTCTGTTCTCCTTAAATGTTTAAGGAACTGTTCTCCACATCTGATTCCAATTACTGTAGACAGGTCATGGTTGGAAAATGATCACGTCTCAAATTTGGGTATAAGGAGTATTTCATAAATGGATCTATTCACTAAGGTGTCAAGAGCATGTAAAGAAATGACAAAGGATAGAGCAGTATCCTGGAGCTGGTATCATGGGGCAACACTAACATCTCCAGGCCTAAAGGAGTGAGGGACAGGAGAAGCACCTACAAGAACCCAGAGAGAGAGAGAACGAGCAGTTTGGAGAAGGTCACCTGAAAGGAGCTGTGACTTTTAGGTAAAGGATGCATCCAGTTTGTGATGATGGCACTGACCGTTGCTCTCTTGCCCTAACACAAAAAAGAATTCAGAGACAGGAAACCTATCAATGCAGGACATCCAGTTTGGCTTAACCCAGGGCACAGTACTCAAATAGGCAAGGATGGATAGTGGGTTTGGATGACAAAAGCAAACCCAGCATGGTAACCGAAGTTCACCATCATCCAGGAATTAAATCAGATGCACAGGCCAGGCCACACACAAACATCTTTCTCAGTCATCTCTCTCCCCACCAGTATCTTCTCCTATGTACTTGCAAATCCTTAAGAAGTTTGTTGAACTATGTACTCATAATTTGAATTGTTAGTGTTGTTATGCTTTGTCATTAAATTCTGTACACTGAGTACAAATAAGAACAAAACTCTGTAAACGCATAATAGTAATTAAATAAAATAATCTGGGTGCTTTCATTGCAGAATAATTTTTCATTTTCTACCTAAATAGATAAGAATAAAAATAGATAAGAATAACATAATTATTCCTTACATATTTCTATAACCATTCACCATTTAAACATTGTCCCCTATTTCTCCTCTTTTGAGTACCTTCACTTCTAATCAAACCATTTTAAAGTTATCTTCCTTAACTATAGATAAATACAGAATCTGTGTTTTCAGTAAACAAAATTTATTTCAGTATCTGTCAAGAATATGCAGCTAATTTTGACCCCTATCATGAAGGCATGGATTCAATGTATATGAACAGTAGAATTTGTTTGAAAGAACTTTGAAAAGACAGATGGCATTTACAAGCTCAAGGGAAGATAATTTTGAAATATACTTAATACCTCTGCTTTAAAAAAAAAGTGTATTAGAGTTGTTGTTTCAATCTCTTTTAAAAATTGTGAATTAAAAGTGACAGATCATTTACATCTCAGAAAGGAAAACTGATTTTTAAAAAGTGCTTAAGTAATCCAAATTAACATCCTGACTTCAGAAACATTCATCAGCCACCTGCTATGTGCTTGATAATTGTTCTAGAAGGTTGAAGTCTAGTTAGAGAAACTATTTTGTAAACAAATAATTACAAAGCTATGTGAAATGAGTAGCAATCTATGGAGTCACCTCACTAATGCTTTTAGATAATATACTTTCTCAAAACTGTTTGACTTGACTTTCATTCTTAGCTTTAATCCGTTACTCAGTTTTCTCCTGACGTTTATTCCTTTCTTTCTCCTTAAATCATATGCATGCCTCAAAGTTCAACTTAAGCCCCGTGTGACAGAGACTGAAACTGTCTGCCAAATTAATTCTCTCTCTGTGGGAAAAATCACTTGACAAATTTCTGTCTCCTCTTCTGTTAGTTGGGAACCAATTAATAAGTACTAGCCAATGGAATTAAAGCAGAAGTGGCATAAGCAATTCCTGAACTTAACCCATAAAGTGTTACACTCACTGTTGTGTGCTCTTTCCCACAACCAGGTGACTGGGATGGTGACAGCCAGGTCAGCTTTAGAAGCCAATTGTTAAAGCTGGAATTTCTACTTCTAGCCTGGATTCTTGATAACTATCTGAAATAGAATCCCCTGCCAACCTAGAAACCCTTGGTTGTTTCATGAGTGAGCAATAAGCTTCTAATATGTTGAACCATTATATTTTGGAATCTGTTTGCCAAAACAGTTGAGTTTACCTTAATACAATCTTGCCTCTTCCACTAAACCATATATATTTACTCTGATTAAACACTTGTAAATTGTACTATATGTTATGATACTTATTTGTGGCCTCAGTTTTGGTTTAACATTTCACAGGTAGCCTTCTTATATTTCTTGGATCTGTAATTTCTTTAAGCAATGATAAGCTTATACCTGAGTCTGAGCCAAGAGTTGTATAGCATAAGAGAAAAGGGACATTATTATAAAGCGAAGAAGTTAAGTAAAAACCTTCTAAATTCTAAATGTGAATTGAAAATACCAGTATGAAAGCATGGTTTTTTTACACTTAAAAATTAGCCTTTGTACATTTCTTAATTTTATCTGCTGGAAAAAAACTGAAAGCAATGACAACCATGTAGCAATAAATACTCTAGTATTCAGGCTTTGGTCTCTACATACCATTCTGGACTAAAAAAAGAAATAGATTCCTTGTTTGATTCTCTGTCTTGGGCAGGTAGTATTCATCATAGACTGGATGCTGTCTCAGAAAGCAAAAAGGCTATAAATGACTAATGGAGTCCATGTAAAAATGACACAAAAGTCAATATAAATGGTCTGAGACTATCATTTAAAAATGAGACAACTGAAGCAGCAAAAATAGTGACAACAAAGAATTGAAACAAACTTAAATATTTTCTAAAATTCCATGAATTCATAATAATATTTAAACCAAACCCGTTGGTTACCACTCAATATTGCTAAGATATCAACTACCTTAAAAATGATAAAGGAAAGGAATTCAGCATTTTTCCTTCTTTTTTTGTTCAAACTGTACTCTGGATAACTAATTAGTTGAAATAATACTTTTCTTTAAGGAAAATGTTCAGCTAAAAAATACACAAGGCAAAAACAATTAGAAAATCTTCTTGGCTCTTCTTCCTACCTTTCTTTCTTTTTCTTCTTTTCCCATCAGCTGCCCTCCATTTCTCTGCCATTCCATTTCCTTCTCTTTCCCTTTCTTTCTGAATAATTCATTCTTAAAGTTATTGGGTGGAGCAAAGCATGCAGTCACACAAGCTTGAGGGTGTGGGGAGATTCGTCATTTTCTAGAGTGAGTAATACTCTAGAAAATCCAGGCAATACAGGGTTTTAGTTCTCTATTGCTGCATAATAAATTATCACAAACTTACATTTTTTATCTCACTGATTCTGTGGGACAGGAGTCCAGGTGCAGCTTAACTGGCCCTCTGCTTAGGGTCTCACAAAGCTGAAATGAAGCTGTCAGCAGGAGCTGTGGTCTCATCTGAAGCTCAGCTTGGGAGGGATCCACTTCCAACCTCACTCAAGTTGTTTGCAGAATTCAGTACATTGTTTCTGTAGGACTGAGAGTGTTAGTAGTTTTTTTACTGACATCACCGGATCCTAGAGACTGCCTGAAGTTTTTGCCACAGAGAGTCCCCCAACGTGGCCTTGCACTTCTCTATAAGCCAACAAGGATAGAAACTAGGGCAGGTGGTCCTACAGTCTTATAGCACACAATCATGTAATCCTATGCACACAAGCACATATATCCCTTCACTTTGCAATTTCTATTGGTTAGAAACAAGTCTCCAGTCCTGCCCCCATGCAAAGGTAGGAGATCATGACAGGACATGGACACCAGGGGGCTTGGACCATGGGGACCACCTTAAGACACTGTCTACCACAATAAGGAAGATGATTATGTCATAGGGCTACCAAACTTGGGGTGTCAGAATCCAATCAAGATGTCATGAGATAGACTGGCATGGGGAGTCAGAGTGCAAGCAGATTAAAGAAGTTGTCCATGCAGCTGTGTCACCTGTTATATGGAGCAGAGTCTGAGGAGTAGGGGGAGGACATCCACCCAGTGGGGTGGCCCAGCCTTTGAAGTCTTGACAGGTTGACAGAAACTTCACCACAAAGGGGTGGCAAAGCATGGGGTGCCAGAAAGTACTAGGGGTAAGAAGTATGCCCTTGTGAAGGGATGGCCTGCAAGTGATGTTGAAGCCAAGGCAGAGTGGAAAAGCTGCCTGTCCAGGCCATGCAGGCACTCAGACTGGCTAGGGCATGGAGCAGGAGGATGAGATGTAGGGCACCTACACAGAAAGTGAGACATTGATGTGGTGATGAGTGATTGGGTACGTTTAGGGAATTGATCAAAAAAAGTAAAAATGCCTTCTCAGAAAAGAGAGTTAGGGAGAAAAACAGAATGATTCCTGGGGTGATAGATCACACTGAAAGTATCAGAATGATTTTCGATAAACTTAGATAGATGAGGAAGTAAATATAGATATAAATATGTGTATATGTGTGCATTTAAGCATATGCATGGATGGATGTAGCCATGCCCACTGAGAGGGCCTGGGAACAGTGACACCCTAAAAGCAGTGAACACACTTTCTGTCCAAATCTTGGTTCTCCACAAAAGAAAGTAAGAACCTCTTGAATAAATGACTGTTCCAAGACTGGATGAAGGAAAGGTTCAGATAGGCCTCGATCATCTTGCTGCATCAGAAAGAATGAATGTACTCAATAGTGGGGGCAGGTCAAAAGGACACAGAAGCCAGATTTAAAGGAGCTTCAATTGGACAAGTAAATTTGAGCATCAAAATAGAAATTATGATAATGGCTTATGACCAATTAAATAACAAAGGAAAGTATGAGTCCACACTGCTATAAAAAAATACAATAAATAAATTGAAATTTTCATCAAGTGGAATATGGGCATTATTTCAAAGTATCTCTTCCCAGAATATTAAGTAATTATAAGAGGGGAAAGAGTAACTTCACAGTGGACAAGTCTGGCAGACACCACATAAATCCAGGGACGAAAGTGATCATCTGTAAAAGGACAAATCAAAATCACCACCTGGACTGTGTCTTATGCTCCTTTTAGAGTATGGACAGATAAGTAAAAAATATGGATAAAAAATAAATAAATAATAGAGGGGATGAAGGGTAAAAAAAACATTGAAATACTAGTGGTCAATGAGAGAAAGCAGTAAGGGGTATGGGATTATGGGTTTTTTCTTTTTTCCTTTTATTTCTTTTTCTGGGGGGGATGCAAATGTTCTAAAAATGATCATGGTGATGAATACACAACTATGCAATGATATTATGAGCCATTAATTGTACACCAGGTATGGACTGTATGTGTGTGAAGATTTTTCAATAAAAATATTTTTAAACAAAGCTATGGAGAGAGTATAAAGATCAGAGGTTGTCAGGGGTTTGGGGAGAGGCATGGAAGAATGAATAGGTAGAGCACAGAAGACTTTTATGGCAGTGAAACTATTCTGTATGATATTGTAATGACAGATCCATGATATGCATTTGTCAAGACCCATAGAGCTGTACAACACAATGAGTAAAACTTAATTTACTTCAGTTACTAATAATGTTTTAATATTCTTTCTTCAGTTGAAAAAATGCACCACACTAATGAAAAATGTTACTAACAGGTGAAATTCTGTGGGGGTGGGCAGTATATGGAAATTCTAGATACTTTATGTTCGATTTTTCTGTAAATCTGAAACTATTCTAAAAAATAAAGTCTATTTTATTAAAAAAAATTGCCACCTGATAGTATGCAGTAAGAAAAATACAAATCACTTCTGTGGTATTTGTGCCAAAAGTGCATAACCTGAATCGAATCATCAGGAAACATCAGACAAACTCAAACTGAATGAAATACAACAAAATAAGTGTCCTGTGATCATTGAGAGTGCAAAAGTCAAGGAAGGACTGAGGAAGTGTTCCAGGTTGATTGACACTAAGGAAGCATGACAACTAAAGACAGAACATTATTTTAAACTGGATGCTTTTGCTGTGAAAGGAAAACACAATTTTCTGCACTGTACTCCCAAATTTTTTATAAGTTCAAGAATGTTTAAAAGTGTTTTAATAAAGGAAAAATAAAATCAATTTGCAACCCTAATTAAATGATTAATCTAAACAACAATCAACAATGGATGCTAAAACTATAAGGTATCCTGTAAATAAGGTATCTTATAGTTTTAGTGTCTGTGCTGGTTTGAAGATGTTATGTACCCCAGAAAAGCCATGCTGCTTTTCCTATTCCAATCTTGTGGTTGCAGACAATGTTTAGGGTGAAAAGTTTGATTGTATTGTTTCCATGGAGATATGACACAGCCAGTTGTGGGTGTGAACTTTTGATTAGATGGAGATGTGACTCTGCCCATTCAAGGTGGGTCTTGATTAGTTTACTGGAGTCCTTTAAAAAAGGGAAGTGCTTTAGAGGAAGTTCAGATGCATGGAGAGATGTTAGAAATCAGAAGTGACATAGAGGTAGATATTTGGAGATATTTGGGGTGCCAACAGAGATGCTTGGATAGTGTATATGGAGAAAGCTTAGATGAAGACAATTGGAAATGTAGAGGACCCAGGAGACGACAGAAGCTAAAAGATCTGACAGAAGCTAGCCAGAAACCGGAACCCAGCAGGCATTGCCCTGTGCGTTTCCATGAGATACTAAGCTAAGAGATGAAATCCAGAGTTTGGCCCCGAGCAGCTAAGTCAGGACCCATAGATGCTTAGAGAGGAAGCAACTGAAAATCAGAAGCTGGAGGCAACAGAACCAGGAGCAAGGACTAGCAGACACCAACCATGTACCTTTCCAGCTGACAAAGAAATCCCAGACACCATTCAGCCTTTCTTTGGAGTCAAGGTATCTTTCTCTGGATACCTTAGTTTGGAGATTCCAATTCTGGTATGTTGCATTCCAGCAGCTTTAGCAAGCTAAAACAACATCCATATGTTTTTTATAATAAAGGGTTTGTTCTGACACCACTTGAACCAACAGCTCGATCTTGGTGTCATTAAAAGTGAGACAATAAAGGAGTATATACCTTATGATTTGATACATCAGGAACACAATAGCAACTATGAAGTATTCTTCCCTCAAAATTTGGATCTGAATCACATAATGCTGCTGATTACTAGTCAACTTGAATTATGGAAAATAGAAGGATGATTTAATAATAGCATGAGAAAGTAATCAACCAAATCCAGATTATGAAACATTCTACTGGACAAATGGCCCAGTTTTTCCAACAAATCTATTGACGCATACACACTCAACCTTAAGATGTATATAATGGAGAACTTTATTAGAATAAAAGAGGCTCAAGAGACATGATAACTAAATGTAATTGTTTGAACCTGATTTGAATAAACCAACAGCAAAATGACATCAAGATAATCAGAAAACCTTAAGGACTAGATATGAAGATATGGAGGAATCACTTTTAAATCTGCTAGGGATGATTACTACATAATAGTTACATTTTAAGTTTATAGATTAGAATGCATATCAATGTGTTTTTGCATGGTATAGTATGTCTCAGATTTTCTTTAAAATAGACCAGCAAGGCAAAAGTGATAAAACATTGAGCAAAATGTACATAATTTGGAGAAGAATGGGCTTTCAAGGGCTTTATGGGATAGAGCCGATTAACCTGAAGAGAGATGGTATAAATTCACATAGACGCATACATACCCTCACTCACAAAAGAACCCTTAATTAACACTGAGAATAACCATCATCAGGGGTGCTTCGCTAAGAAAAGATGGTCAGTGAAGTCTGCATCAAGATAATGATGGTACTTTAGTCCCGAATGAACTCATGCTTAGGAATTGACAAGGTCTATCATCCTATCTCTGAACCACAATCCTAGCCAATCTTTCAAATGGACTCCTGATTCCACCCATGATACTGCAACCCCAAACTTCATCAGAAATGCCAAGAAGTCCATTTGCTTGCAGCCCTGATCTTCAGAGACCCAACAGACTTCTCAGAAGGCTTATGGTTATAGGGTCATTACTCTCCCCAGGATGGAGTAATTCAAATTATTATAACAACAAATGGTCATTAGGATGTCTACAGCTCTTCTTCAGGTACAAGTTTTGGAACAGATGACCCCACAGGTCAGAGATGGACCATCTGCTAGGGAATCAGTTATAAAGACATCTATTGCCTTAGGATTAAAATCTTTATATTCTAAAGAAATATAAATGTTCTAGCATGGCGAGGGGTGGATTTCTATGTAGGAAATCAATTAAATAGTCAGAAATGTGTTTCACTGATAAGCAAAACTACTCCATAATAACCGTTCTAATATAAATGAAAGCCAATTGCAAATAGAAGAGCATAGAAGCTAGTCTGGAGACTTTCTTTAAGCCACGTATATTTTTCATTTTAAAACAATGACACAAAAAGTCCGTATTGAATCCTTTCACCAGAAATTCACAGGGATCATTATGTCCAATCGAGAGATGCTAAATCTGAATACCAATGAGTTAATGTAGCTTGCCTCAAAGTTCTCAACTGTAACTACTTAATAGTAACACAAATAGCTGCAAATTAAAAACTCAAGTTTTCAACAGGCTTTGTGTTCTTTGCTTTTCCACCTTTTCCCTTAAACAGCTGAGTAGGGGAATAAAAGTAATCTTTAGAGGTGAAATAGATGAACAGAGCAATTCAAACAAATATAGACTGTATCAAGTTTCCTGCAGAGGAAAGAAACATCACAGAGCCATCACCGTGTGTGGAATGAATCTTCTGGGCTTAATATTTCATATTAACTTTTTTCCTGCTGAAATGTATTTTAGAAAATTCAAGCTAAAACATCCCCTTTGGATCCAGGTGCACTCTTTACCTTTGACCTCAATAAGAGTTCTACACATTTGAAAGTAGAAATTGTTTTTTTTTACAGTAGATCAATAAAAGCTCTCCAGGAGTGAGCAGAGTGCCTCCCAGGCATGTCTCTGTCTTTACATCTCCTAAGAGGACCTCAACATCAGAAAGAAAAGAATATTCTATTTTCCCATCTCACAGAGAGTGCATATTGCTTATACCATGGGGACACCACGACAGCTGAGAGAGAGGTTTAGCACATGCTGATACATCCAGTTTAGAGTGGGCTTGCTTCTGTTTCATTTCACTTCCACACATTCAGAGAATACAAAAATTGAGACTCAGTCACTATAACTAAATATTCCATCAAACAAGACAGAAAAGGTATCCTTTACCCATTTTTTCCTCATCTTCCTTTTTTTCATCTCTAGCTCCCTTCTCATTCAACTACCTCTTTCTCACATATATAAACAAACCTGAGCATACTATATTTCAGAACTGTATTGACTAAATATTAACTACTAGCATTAATTATGGATAAGAAAAGAAAATATCTCTTTCGGCAAGTTGACATGGATAATGAACAATTTTCAAATAAACTTAGTACTAGGGCAAACATATTAGATTCTATTTTGCATGAGAAGCCACCGGAAATCGAACCCGTGTCTCTGGCATGGCAGGCAAGCATTCTGCCACTGAGCCACCATGGCCAAACATATTAGATTCTATTTTTAAGTGTCATAATTTCCTGGAAAATATTTAGACTAAAGGATACTGCAAGCTAAAATGTCATGGATTTCTAAAAAACAAATATTAGGAAAATTCTTGGAATTCAAATTTAAGATAGAATTATATATTTTTTTAAAAATCTAATAACATGGCTTTTAAAGGGAACAAAAACAAACTTTCCTTTAAAAAAATCTTGACCACCCCCATTAGTTCTGTCAGTATTTTTCAATAACTAGCTCTCATTCTCAATTCAAGGCCAAATGTATATATATGTGCTTGTGTGACTATGTGTGTGTATTTACAACTACATTAGTATTATAGCAAATTCAATGCAAACTTAGCAGTTTCCAGAAGGAGTTTGAAGACAGGTTCCTTCCTGCAGCCTGATTTTAAATTTTATACCTCAGTACCCCAAACATAAATTCCCACTTCAGTTACTTCAGTTAGCTCACTAACACCAAAATTTACCTGGCCCATTCTTATATCTAATTCTTTGCTCAAACACACTTTCTACTTGAATTATCTATATGTTTACTCTCCAAGAGAATAGCCAATTGTCACAAGTGTCTATTTAAGCTTAAATTTTAATTAATTAAAATTATATAAAATTAAAATTTTAGTTGCTTAGTTACACTTGCTTCATTACTCCTAGCCACATGTTTCTAGTTGGTACCTTATCAACCAGTGCAGATATAAGACTTACATCATCATAGAACGTTCTATTAGAGCTGATCTATATGGCCTTCCTTTGCACTGTCCCTGTCCCCAGAAACAAACATAAACTCTCTCCAGCTAAATCTCATACATCCTTCAAAACTTCTACGCTATACTTGACTCTTTTTATGCTAAATTTCATAGATCTTATTGGCAAGGTCATGTCACTTACTCCAATACTGTCTTGTATTATTAAGCTTTTCTGTGCATATCTTTTCTCATTAGCTACATTCATATAGTCTTCAAATATTCATTGGGTACCCCACAAAGTACACACCATTTTGAGCTCTGGGAGATATTGCTTGTCAAGACAGACAAGTGCATGGGCTCTGTGAAATTTGAGCTAATGTTTTTTGTTTTCTCATAGTACCTAGATCAAAGTAAGGACACAATAACTTCATCTGAATGAGCAAATAAATAAATAAAAGAGATACTTATGCAGGTGTAAGTCTTAAAGAAATGAAAACTACAAAAATGAGGAATATCTTACAGGAAGAAATTTGATGCCTTCCCACTGGGCTTCTGAAGTGAACTAGATTCGCTCATTGGGTCACTTACATAATGTTTTATGACTGCTTTTTATGAAAGCATTCAAGCCACTATATCATTGTCAGAATGTGTTTAACATGATTGAGTTACTAAGGTAATTAACCCCAAATACAATGGGCTATATATTGAGCTCTTTCATAGGAGAGAATATTTATTTTAACAATAAAAAGTGAGGTATATTAGTTACAGTAAAGGTTAAGCCACTGTAATAAAGAGAAGCTAGAAAACAGTATCTTATATACAATAGAATTTGATTCTCTCTCATATGACAATCCCAAGGAAAAGTCCAGGATTCTGGGGCATCTGGATCATAGTTCCCCTCTTGTGCTCCACCACTCCCTGTGGCTCCTCCACAAGCCACTTGCATAATTGAAGATGTGTCACAGGACATCCACGTGCCTACCTACAAGAAGGGAGAAGAGAGAAAATCCAGGATATTTTTACTTGTAAGCAATCAGGCAGAAGTTTGCACTGAACTTCTGTTCCCATTGTACTGGTGATAAACTTGACCACATGGCCACCCCTGACCAACAGAGTGCTAGTAAATATAGTCTCTGGCTACGTGGCCATGTGCTCCTGTGCTAGTTTGAATTTGTGGACCCTAGAAAAACCATGTCCTTTAATCTTCATTCAGTATTGCTTGGAGGGAGTTTTTAAATTATCCATGGAGATGTGACCCACCTAATTGTGGGTGGTAACTTTTGATTAGATGATTTCCATGGAGGTGTATGTCCACCCATTCAAGGTGGGATTGCTTAATGGAGCCCTTTAAGAAGGAAGCATTTTGGAAAGAGCTACAGAGCCTGCACACCCATAGACCTCTGCAGATGAAAAAGGAAAACATCCCCGGGGGGGGGAGCTTCATGAAACAAGAAACCTGGAGAGAATGCTAGCAGACATCGCCATGTTCACCATGTGCCTTTCCAGTTGAGAGAGAAACCCTGAACTTCATCGGCTTTTTTTGAGTGAAGGTAGCCTCTTATTGGTGCCTTAATTTGGACATTTTTATAGACTTGTTTTATTTGGGACATTTTCATGGCCATAGAACTGTAAACTTGCAACTCAATAAACTCCCCCCTTTTTTAAAGCCATTCCATTTCTGGTACATTGCATTCCAGCAGCTTGCAAAGTAGAACACCTCCCAAAGGAAGAGAGAATGAAAGCAGGGTGGGGGGCAAGAAATAATCTATCACTCAACTGATTTTGGCTGTACTGTCTAGAGAAACTATTTTCTTAGATTATTATTCCATTCATATATAACACATTAAAGAATCACCAAAAGAGTTCTAAATCTAAGCATGTGTCTGTTGAAGAAGGGACTATCACAGTCTGTTCAGAATTCACATTCTTTTTTTCCATAAACTTACATATGTCCTGGAGTAGGACTGATAAAAGGAATGCTGATCAGTTAACAGTAGGTTTTAATAAATACAATTCACTTGCTAGATTACTATTTTATAAAACATGTATAATTTATGGACCTGCCTCAAAGAGCATATGACCTCAAAGAGCATATAACTTTTCAAAGGAAAACAGCAGAATGCAGCATGTACA